>JAAILG010019551.1:0-14182 GCA_012026655.1 Hydrolagus affinis
CGTCTCCCTCCCCCACCTACCCCTTGCATACCTGTATATTGTATTCGAGGACTATGAATACAATATGGCGACTTGCACCTCGGTCTGTGCATTGTGTATAGAGATGAGCATTCTGGGTCTTGTAGTTCAGTGCGCGCGCATTCCGATCTTTCCGATATTTCGATATATCGATATTTCAAAAATGTTTATATCGGCATATCGATATGAAAATTATATCGGATATAACCGATATATCAATATATCGCCGGACCCTAAACTACCGTAAATCTCCGCGTATACGGCGCACTTTTTTTCATGTTGTAAAGTCTCGAAAGAGGGGAGTGCGCCCTATACGCAGATACAAGGAAAAGACGACCAGCCCCCAGAGGTACGTCATCAAACTGCACCACCAGTATGACTACCCGCTCTCCAGGATCGGGAACGCAGACCAGGCGCCACTCACCTTCGATGTCCGGTAATTCTTACTTCACAGTAATACTGGGCTGCACCGCCGCTGGATGTTTTTTTTGGTGGAAATTTCTTTTTCGATTATATTGCCGGCGGAAAAAAAATTTCCACCAGCAATATCAGCGAAAATGCTTCCATTTTTTTTCGCCACGAGGTGGTCAAAAGTGAGGGGTGCGCCTTATACGTGGGTATTTACGGTATTTTAAATCTGTGACCTCGGGTCATTGACACACTCACCAGTGGGAACAGTTTTTCCCTGTTTACCCTAGCAAATCCCCTCATGATCTTGAAAATCTCTATTAGGTCTCCTTGTAACCTTCTCTGCTGCATTGAGAATAAACCTAGTCTCTAGCCTTTCCTCATAACTTGAAGTCCCTAATTCCTGGTACCATCCTGGTAAATCTCCTCTGCACCCATGTTGTGGGTTGAAAGTCAGGGCTGGTTGACTGGAGGAGGCAAAAAGTATACAGTCAATTCACTTTACAGTATATTCTGTGAATCTCTTTGAGACGTCTTGAAGAAGTGATAAGGTGCCATATGAAATACAAGAATTATTATACACTTCATGGCTGTTTGTGGGACATTGCTGTGTGCAAAACTGGTTGCCGTATTTGCCTAGAAAAGAGAGTTACTAAACATTCCTGTAAATCTTGTGGAGCGCTTTAAAATGGTTCAACAACATGATTAGGCACGGCATCAAATGCAATAGATTATTGTGTTATTATTATTATTCTGTTCAGGGCTGTTTGGGGGGAGGTGGCAGTGCACAAATTGGCTGCTGCGTTTGCCTGCAAACACTCAGCAACAATTAGCTGAGTGGTTTTGAGGTTGTGGGCGCTGTACCAAATGTGAGGATGGTAACAATTTTTAATTTGATGAAAGACGGAGGATGGATCAGAAAAGAAAAGGAGTGCGTATCAAGTCAGGCTGTAGAAAAGGAAGGAAGCAGTCGTGCTGTTCTATAATTATAATAGACTCAGTGTCCCAGAGGTATATTCAGCAAGGAAAGAAAGCATGACCATTCCTGCCATAGACCATGTGCAACCCCTCTGCGCTTGGGCTCACACCAACCCATTTATTCTGTCAAGGAAAATCTACACCACTTTATTCCAATGAGCAAAATTGAGTGCTTCCCCAGTACTCAACAATCAAAATCCCTCTATTAAAGTCCTCTATCGGGTCACCCCTCAACCTTCGTTGTTCCAGTCTCTGCTCATAGATCAAAACACTCATCCCCGGTATCATCCTAATGGATCTCATCTGCACCACTGCCATTGCCTTTCCTAAAGTGGGGTCACCAGCACTGGATGCACCAATTGACTAACAACCGGTTTCTACTTAGCGCTAGGCAAACCAAGGCATGTGAAGTAAGGAGACTTGTCTACAAAGGGCATCTTTCATGTCGGAAGGATGTCTCAAATAGCTTCACTGGATGCTTTACTGTAAAGTGCAGTGACTGTGCAATCTGTAGCAAGACACTCAAGCCAGCAGAAGAAGAGGGCACAGATTTAGAGTAGCAACAATTTATTGACAGACACCGGGAAGTATTTCTTTACCCAGTAGGTAACTAAGCTCTTAAGTGGAGCTCCTGTAGCTCAGTGGTTAGAGACTCGCCTTAAAAGCGTGAGACCTGTGTTCAAATCCAGGCAGATCAGAGCAAAACCTTGGTCAAGTTTTCTTACTCCACACGCCTAATAATAATCTGTCCAAAAAAAAACAGTACAGTAATAAAATTGGTCATTTTCAATCCACGACTGTTTGTGGGACACTGCTGTGCACAATTGACTGCCATATTTCTCCCACAAATATACAGTCAGTTCACTTTACAGTATGTTCTGTGAAGCGCTTTGAGACATCGATAAGATGTGAAAAGCGCTATATCAAATGCAAGGATTATTATTATTATTATTTGTTATTATTATTATTGACTAGATCAGTGTTACCAGGAAGGATGATTGAGGCAAGTACCCTGGAATGCATTTTTAAAAAAAACTTTGAAACATAGGAACAGGAATTGGCCATTCAGCCCTTCGAGCCTGTTCCACTATTTAATTATACCATGGCTATTCTGCACTTCTACTAATCCTTTCAATTTCATATTCCATTTTATGCAAATAGCCAGTCGGCTGCACTTGGCTTGGATTCGCATTAAACTATACAAATAAGCTAGTTATTTTTAAAATATGCATGTTTTAGAGAGATGTCATTTAATGCAAGGGGCTTAGAGTCCTTTTAAAGAGAAAGAGACACTGTCATATTACATTATAGACTGGGAGAGGCAACAATAAATATAGGAATTGTCACCTACTCATGAACCATATTGATATAAAATAGTATTGCAGCATTCCGAGACACTATTCTAGGTGAAGGATGCTTTGCAAATGCAAGCTGTTGTTGTCAATACAATTTAAACTTCACTTTATCATCGGTTCAATACCATTGTAAATATAATAATCCTTGCATTTGATATAGTATCTTATCACATCATAGGAATATAAGAACAGGAATAGGCCATTCAGCCCTTCGAGCCTGTTCCACCATTTAATTAGATCATGGCTGATCTGTACCTCAACTAATCCTTTCAATTCCAATTTCTCGCTTTCTCCCCGGATTCCTTAATAGCCTGACCTAACAAAAATTTATCAGCCTCACTCTTGAAGGTGTGGATGGATCCAACATCCACGGCCTTTTGAGGGAGAGAATTCTAGATTTCTACAACCCTTTGAGTGAAAAAATGCTATCTAATTTCACTCTTAAATGGCCTAGTTCTAACTTTAAGTCTATGTCACCATGTCAGTGTACTAATAATAATGCTCACATTCAATATAATACCTATCACCCTGGGAGGATGGTCTCAAAGTGCTTCACAAAGATATAATACTATTACTAATAATAATCCTTGCATTTGATATAGCGCTTTTCACATCTTATCGACGTCCCAAAGCGCTTCACAGAATATACTGTAAAGTGTATATTTGTGGGCGAATCGCGGCAGCCAATTGCGCACAGCAGTGTCCCACCAACAGTGGTGGAGTGAATGACCAATTTTATTATTGTGGTTTTTTTGTACGGATTATTATTAGGCGTGTGGAGTAAGGAAACTTGCCCAAGGTTTCGCCCTGACCTGCCTGGATTCGAACACAGGTTTCCCCAGCTTGGTCTCCCCAGCTTGCAAGACAAGTGCTCTAACCACTAAGCCACAGTAATAATAATAACAATCTTTGCTTTTGATATAGTGATTTTCACATCTTCTAGACGTCTCAAAGTGCTTCACAGAATGTACTGTAAAGTGAATTGACTGTAAATGGACGAAACGCGGCAGCGAATTGCGCACAGCAGTGTCCCACAAAGTCGTGGATTGAGTGACCAAATTATTATTGTTTTTGTTTTCGAGGGATCATTATTAGGTGTGTGGAGTAAGGAAACTTGCCCAGGGTTTCACCCTGCCTGGAATCGAACCTGGAATCGAACCCAGGTCTCTCGTTTGTGAGGCAAGTACTCTAACCACTGAGCTACAGAGCTCCATAGACTGTCAATTAGAATGACATACATTCGAGACAAGTCAACAAAGCGATGAGACGCTATATCAAATGTAAGAATTATTATATCAGCATTTAGAGTACATCCCGCAATATTATCACACATTGTATTAGGCCAATATTTTCTGTGAAGCACTTTGAGGCGTCCTGAGGACATGATAAAGCATTATATCAAATGCAAAGCTATGATGTCAATACATAGAAATGTGAGCACATATACATTACGTTGGATATCAACTAAGATGGATGGAGCTTACTTATACGGAAGTTGGTTCTCCCTCAACTCTGCTCCACCTATTTCTTTATTCTCAAGATCAATTAGTTTCTTGATTAGATTTTTTAATGAAAACCCAATGTGGATCTGGATTGAGCAGATACTCACTAAGTGTGTACGATGACATGGCTTAGATTAGTGTAAACCACATTGGAAATTCTGTTGCATCAAATACTACGATTGTCGCTGGCTTGTACATGTATTCCTTGCAGTTGACACAGCGCTTTATCACATCTTTGAGGTGTCTCAAAGCGCTTCACAGAACATACTATAAATTGAATTTAGTGTATATTTTGTGGACGAAACGCGATAGCCAATTGCGCATTGCAGTGTTCCACAAACAGTCGTGGATTAAGTGACCAAATTATTATTATTATTTTTGATGGTAAAATTACTCCTGGAAAGCAATCCACCAATTGACCAACAATTTGCTTCCTATTTACTACTAGGTAAACAAAGATATGTGGAGTAAGGAAACTAGCCTGACTAGCCCTGGAGACAAACCCAGGCCATAACAGCTCACCTTCCCCCTCTCCTGTGATCATCTGATCTGCTTGTTCTTATTTCATTTTACCCCGCTTTGTTTAACTTTATTAACACCCCTTTTCTCCAGTTTCGTTTTACAGCATTAACACCTCTTTAACCCATCATTTTCTGTCCTCTACCCCATTTTCTCCTTTGTCTTCCTTGCCCTGCCATGTTCATGTCACCCGAAACATTGACTCACTTTTCCTTTCTCCATAGATGCTGCTTGACCTGCTGAGTGTTCCAGTGATTTCTATTTTTGTTTCAGATTTCCAGCATCTGCAGTATTTTGCGTTTTTGGCTATATAAATACAAGCAGTTGTAGATGAGTGACAGTGAGTCGATCCATTGGGAGACTAGGAGACATTCCAGTCTGGCAAAGACCGGGCTGATGAGCTTGCACAGTTGAGAGCAGATCAGCATATGCGCGATAGAGTTTTGAATGAGCTGGAGTTTGGGGATGGTGTAACTAGGAGGATCAGTGAGGAGGGAGTTGCAGAAGTTGTGAAGAAAAGAGTTAGAGAAGAGCAGAGTTGTGGAAAAGGCCCTTGATAACAAGGGTTGCCTCTGCCATTACCGTTCGCTTAGGCCGCTAGGATCCTTATCTAAAATTTTGCTGCTGGCAGGTGGACGTTAAATATCCCATGGCACTGTTTGAAAAGAGAAGTGAATTTCTCATGGTGTCCTGGCCAACAATCACCCAAATGAATTTGCTCACTGACTGTGTGGTTGTTTGTATAAAAATACACAGTCAATCCACTTTACAGTATATCCTCATCAACATGGTAAGGTGCTATATCAAATACAAGGACAACAACAACAAAATTACATTTGTAGAGTGCCTTTCACATCAGGACCCAAGTATGGAGGTGACAAATGCATGAATGAGGGTTTTGGCAGCCTGAGGTGTGAGGCAGTGGTAGAGTAGGGAGGTGGGGGAAGGCAGAGCTGATCATGGCACAGATATGGGGAAAAAGGACAAGGACACAGGTTCCTGACTGGCTTGGTGAGCTGGATCTGTGTGCATCTGTGGATGCTGATGCTGCCAATGCCTGGGGTATGGAGGCACTGGCGTAAACTGCCAATCAGGATGGCCTCGATCAGCTGTACAAAGTTGTCTCTCATCCAGGACTTGATGTCTGACAGGTAGTGATGAAGTACTATATGGAATGCAAGGATTATTATTATTGTTGATAAACTATCCATTTGAGGGGAAGAGGGGGAATGTAGCTAGGATCTACTTAAGAGCTGAACTGGCTCCAAGATGACATGTTAGGCAACGGGTTGGTAGAATTCAACCTCTCCCCAAAGCAAGGAATGTTATTATCATTATTATTATAAAACTAATTACCAAAGCACAGTGATATGTGCCACTCATCCAGCAAGGGGTACCTACAAAAATGAGTGTCAATTCAGCAGAATAAACACTGCGTAACAAAGGAAACATATTCCCAATGAGGTGCTTTATGCGTCTGCACACTGGCAGCTAACCAGGTTAAGTTTACAGCACAAAAAATATTGGAAGACAAATGAGTATCTGAGACCATTATCCAATTAGGCAGGTTATGTGATAAAGTGTTCCCCAATTAAGTGGGAGGCACAGCAGTGCTTTCGGTATCGAGTTTGCTTACAAAAGCTCTAGCTCTTTGTGAAAGATTAATGCATCAGAACACCATTTTCACCCGTAATGAACAGTGTTGTATTATGCTAAGCTGCAGTGAGCGCCAGGAGATAAGTTGGTTGATAAGAAGTAATTACTGGAGTATAATGACATCTTGAGCATCGTGAGTTGCGATTCGGAATAATAAATGCAATGAAATGATTGCAACCAGTGCATTTCAGGACACGGCTCATGCTCCAGAGATCCCATCTGTATGAAAAGTTAAATTAGCTCTGTGTATGTGTGTGTATGTATGTAGCAACTGAATAATGAAAAAAACACCATGGTTTATCCCATGAGATTATAAAATTGGCTGGGCTGAAGAAGGCCTTTTTGTTCCATTGATCTCGGCGTTCCAACATACTCTTCCTGTTAAAGCAGTGAATTTTTTCCTTAAATCTGTGGCTTCCACAAGGTTCACTAGATTATTTGAATGTCCTCCTGCCCATCTAATCTCAATTGTTATGCGCAATTGACTGTCGCATTTTACCCTTCAAATAATAAAATTTGTCATTTTAATCCGTGACTGTTTGTGAGACACTGCTGTGCTCAATTGGCTGCCGTGTTTCGCCTACAGTATGCAGTCAATTCACTTTACAGTTTATTCTGTGAAGCGCTTTGAGACATCTAGAAGATGTGAAAAGTGCTACATCAAATGCAGGAATTATTATTATTATATTACTAAATACACAGTCAATTCACTTCACAGTATATGTGATTTAGTTGTTGTTGTTGGTGGTGCATCTAAAATTCTGGGTTTGCTTTTAGCGGTCCTGTTTAAAATACAATTGCAAATGTTTGCACATCTCATTATACTGTATTTTTCATGTAGCGAGGATGCTCCGGGCATTGGACATTTTTAAAGGAGAGTCGTATATATCTCCACATTTCACTCAGAGGCGTCTGTTTTCAAGATGAAAGAGACTCACACTGTTTAATCGTTGATCAAGGCTCATTCCTCTATCACTGGAGTTGCTCCTCCTCTCTCTCCACTGCAATGCTTCTGGGTCTTGGGCAGCCTATCTTACTTTACTTAACAACCCATTCCAGCTGATCATAATAATAATCATAATAATCCTTGCCTTTGATGTAGCACACTTCACATTTAATCGACGTCTCAAAGCGCTTCACAGAATATACTGTAAAGTGAATTGACTGTATATTTGTAGGTGAAACGTGGCAGCCATTTACACACAGCAGTGTCCCACAAACACTCATGGATTGAAAATGGCCAATTTTTATTATTGTTTTTTTGTGGATAGATTATTACTAGGTGTGTGGAATAAGGAAACTTGCCCAAGGTTTCTGCCTGCGAGTGCTCTAACCACTGAGCTACAGAAGCTCCTGATGATACTTTAGGGTGCACCAAGAAAGACACAGGTTCTGAGGGAGGAAGAACAGTCTAGAGTGAATAGCGTTGAAAGTGACAGAAACACGCCTATTGATAACCGCTGTGATGACGGTGTGGCCCTCATCTCCTGATCCCACTTGGCCTTCCCCCTTACTTCTCTGGAACATTCCCTTTTTTTGAGCACCATTCTCTACCACCCCTCCAGACTCTCCCTCAAAATCCTCCTTGTCTATCGTCCCCCCACAAGCCCTCTCGGGCATCTCCACCCACCTATCTTCCTTCCCCCTACGCTCTAAACGTCTCCTCATCCCAGGCCATTTCAACCTCCACTCCACCCCCGCTTGCTCTGCCTCTGGTGACGTCCTCCCGACATGAAAGGCACTATATAAGTGCAATTTTGTTGTTGTTGTTCTCCTCCCTCCTCACCTCCATTAACCTCTCCCTCCACATCCACTCCACCACACACCTCCATGGCCACCCCCTTGACCTAGTGATCACCCGGGATCTCACCGTTTCGGACATCATCATCACAGATAAAACCATCTCAGACCACCTTAACACCTCCATACCCCTTCCCCCTAGTTCTCTATCATCTAACACCTACCACTCCTGGAAGAAAAATCTCCTCCCACTCTGCTGCCCCAGAGTCGTCTGAACTCCTGCCCCTCTGGCCCTCACTACCTGAACTACCCTCTTCGCTCTCTTTTCTCCACAAATCCCACTCCTCCATCCTTGACTTCCTTGCCGCCCTCACCATCCGAATTGCCTTTTATTCCCGTAAATCCCTCTGGTACACCAGTCATGTCGGATCCCTCAATGCACAATTGTTTGTGAAGGTTTGCTGGTCACTTACAACGGCTGTTGCATAAGCAGTAGGGTCCGTCGATATCAAAATTTTCCGATATCGACATATCGGTTTATCGATATCACGTTTTTTTTTGTCCTGCGCATGCGCGCGCATTCGGAGGTGCGCACATATTTGGGGGTGCGCAAGTTGAAAAAGTCCGTATCATACCGATATATCTATATATCGCCGGACACGATATACCGATATTTGCGATATATCAATATTTTTTTATATCGACTTTTTCAATATATTTTAAATTCCAATATCAGCATATCGATATGAAAATTATATCTCCGTGACCACATAACCCCCACCCTCGCCCGTCTCCACTGGCTCCCCATCCTCCAGAGGATCAAGTTCAAGATCCTCATCCTCGCCTTCAAGGCCTTACACGGCCTTGTCCCGCCCTACTTAACCGATTTACTCTATGAAAATTATATCGATATAACCGATATATCGATATATCGCCGGACCCTAGTAAGCAGTAATAATAATACTAATAACAATCCTTGTATTTGATATAGCGTTTTTCACATCTTCTATATGTCTTCACAGAATAAACTGTAAAGTCAATTGACTGAATATTTGTGGGCGAAACAGGGCAGCCAATTGTGCACAGCAGTTTCCCACAAACAGTCGTGGATTGAAATTACCAATTTTATTATTGCTTTTTTTTGGAGGGATTATTATTAGGCGTGTGGAGTAAGGAAACTTGCCCAAGGTTTTGCCCTGACCTGCCTGGATTCGAACACAGGTCTCACGCTTGTACTGCGAGTGCTCTAAACACTGAGCTACAGGAACATCCATAAGACAAAGTTCAGGTCGATTTTCACGCTAAATATTGCTCAGATATTCACACAGTTATTGTTGTTACTTTTTCTGAGGGACTATTAATCAGTGTGTGGAGAAAGGAAACTTGCCCAGGGTTTCGCCCTGCCGGGAATAATAATAGTAATATTGCTTGCAATTCATATAGCGTGTTATCACATGGTTGAAATGTCTCAAAGCACTTCACAGAATGTATAATCTAAAGTGAATTTGTATTAGAATTATTATAATAATTATTATTTGGTTACTCTACTATTTGAAGGATGCTGTATCTATATGAATTTGTTTATGATTTACTGGACTGTAAAGTGACCATGTCTTTGGAAGTTATGTGGTAGAAAAGGAAGGAAGAAGATGATCTAATTTTTAAGACGGAAATTTGGACGCACTGGCTGAGACAAGACAGACTTTCAGACTTTCACTATGTTATATATATGAAGTGCTTTGAGACTTCCTTGGCACGTGATAAAGCATTGTATCAAATTCAAGGAATATTATTATAATTATTATTATAGTGTCTCACAAACAGCCCTAAAATGAACGACAAATTATATTCCAACCAATATCTGTTGACGAGTGAATTCAAGTTTCCAGCATCTATTGACCTGGCCCAGCGCATTCTTGATTAATGAAGGCAGCTGTGATATGGCTTCGCCTTGCACAACTGATCTGTAAAACCATTTATCTCCATGCTCTCAGGATCACCCAGCACCTGTCCCTTTCCCTCCAGTCTTCGTCAAGGGAATGACTGGTTTTCCCATCCCCAGTTGATCGCAAATCAGATCCTTTTCCTAACATTATTATAATAATAATCCTTGCATTTTACATAGCGCGTTTCACATCTTCTAGATGTCCCAAAGCACTGCACAGAATATACTGTAAAGTGAATTGACTGTATATTTGTGGCCGAAATGTTATAAATGCAAGTCGTTTTGCTGTTGCACACTCTCTCTGGAGATAAATGTATACATATATATATACACACCCTATATCTGTGACCTCCTATACACCTACTGTGCCGGCCACTCACTCCAACACCATGTCTGCTCCATGTCCTATCATCAGAGGGTAAGCTTTTCAGCTCATCTGCTTCACTGCTTCACCAATTGACTGCCACAATCGCCAAGCTCTTTGACAAGTTGTCATGATGTGAGAAGCATCGTTTCAAATGCAAAGATTATGATGATGATGATGATGACGATGATGATGTTATTACAGTTGAAATCTCTCCATAGAGGTAGCTTCAATGTGATTTTCAGTGATGTGTCAGCCAGACCAATAACACAGCTACTTAAAATACTTGAAAAAGTGTTACTTTCTTAATATACTGTATTTGAATTTGCTAAAATAGCTACTTTTTTGCAGGAGGTTAACATTTTGTTAACCAAATATTCTGCCAAGCCATTTCTTCTTCTTCTTCTTCTTCTTCTTATTATTATTATCATGGTAACAGGCATTAGTTATTGTCTAGGCTGGTGAGTGATATAGAAACAACTTGCATTTGAAGCGCTTTGAGACGTCGATAAGATGTGAAAAGTGCTATATCAAATGCAAGGATTATTATAATTATTATTTGATAACACCTCATCAACAACACGTTTGGATTGTCCTGTGGTACATTTGATCTCATTCTCCAGAAAAACTAACGTACTGTTCTCACATCGTGAGAGCCATTATTAAATGTGCCTATCATCCCTTACCTCAACCACCCCTCTGTTCCAATTGTTATTTGCCCTCCAGGTAAGAGAATACTTTGTGTTTTCTGTCGTGAAATTTCCCTTTACAATTCTGAACCTGTGTTCTCCTGTTCTGTTGCCTTGGTGTATTGGAACATATTGTTCCGAGTTTATTTTTCAATTTAACTGAAAACCTTATATACTTTACAAGGTCCCTTCTGAGATGTGCCTTTTCAAGGCTGAAGTGCCTCCAGCTTGTCTAATCAACTCATAAAACGTAACCATTTCTTGCTTGGGGTGAGAAAAATTCAAAACCAGCTAAACAGCAGCAATAAATGACAACAATCCTTGCATTTGATATTGTGTCTTATCACATCGTTAAGGCGTTGAGACAGCGCCTTGGGACGTCTTCCCGATGTGAAAGGTGCTCTATAGATGTAATTTGGTTGATGTTGTTTGTTGTTTCAAAGCACTTCACAGGGATAGACTGTGAAATGGATTGACTGTATTTTTGTAGGCGAAACATAGCAGACAACTACATACAGCAATGAAATGAGTGAACTGTTTTATTTGGGGGGGTTTGTTGACCAGAACACTGGGGAAAACTCCCATCTCTTTTTTGCCATTGGATCTTTAACCTGAACTAGCAGATGAGACCTCAGTTGAACGTCTCATCCGAAGGATAGCACCTCCAAGAATGCAACATCACCCCCAGCACAGTATTGAAATGTCAGCTTAGACGATGTGAATCCAAGTTCTGACATGGCACTTGAACCCACAGCCCTCTAACTCAGAGGTGAGAATGTAGCTGACTGAGACAGGCTGACAATTGGTGCTCATTATTTCTCTGAGAGCCCAATGATACTTGTGTAACTCAGTGGTTAGACCACACACCTCACAACTGAGAGATCTGGGTTTGATTCCCGGCAGGGCAAATCATTATGCAAGTTTCCTTAGTCCGTGCACCTCTTTTTACACTAAGCTGTAAGAACCCAGTTGTTTGTCGACTGTCAGACCACTTTTCCCCAGGGTAATAATTCTTTCAAAAGAAAAAAAATTGGTCACTTCAATCCATGACTGTTTGTGGAATAACTGGCTGCCATCTTTTGCCTACAAATCATACAAGTCAATTCACTTTACAGTATATTCTGTGAAGCGGTTCGAGATGTCTCGAAAATGTGATAAGGCACTATATCAAATGCAAGGATTATTATTATTAATTACAAGATGCACACAGATGCCTCACACTTCCATGTACATTCTATGACTAATGGATGGGCATTATACTTTGGAAGTGCTTTACTGACTTGTTTTTAATTGTAATTGTGTTGACCATTACAAAGTCCTTTGTACAACACCATCTTCTCCTTCACAGTTGAGAGCAGTTACTTGTGAAAAGCTACACCACTCATGCAGGCCATCTGGCCCAACCAGACCATAATGTGTTTATATTCCAAATGAGCTTTTATCCTTTTTAATCCTTCCTCCCCTGCCTTGCCCCTACATATGTATGTATTGTATTTCCTCTTAAAAGCATTCCTGTTTTATGCTTCACTCATAGGTTCTGGCAGTGAGCTCAATAATCTCACCATCCTCTGTGTAAAGAGGAGTTCTATGGAGTCCTGTAGCTCAGTGATTAGAGCACTGGCCTTACATGCGTGAGACCTGTTTCAAATCCAGGCAGGTCAGGGCGAAACCTTACTCCACACACCTACTAATAATCCATCCAAAAAAAGCACAATAAGAAAATTGGTCATTTCAATCATGACTGTTTGTGGGACACTGTTGTGTGCAATTGGCTGCTGCGTTTCGCCCACAAATATACAGTCAATTCACTTTACAATATATTCTGTGAAGTGCTTTGAAACGTCTAGAAGTTGTGAAAAGCGCTATATCAAATGCAAGGATTATTATTATTATTGTTATTATTATTACACCTAAAGGAGAAGAGGAGTTCCACCTAAACTCCCTGTTAGATCTATATCCATCTTGTATTTATACTACTTTGTTGTGGACTCACCATGATGAAGCTGGGCCTTGACATGAGGGAGAGAGGAATAGCATGGAATGGAGTCAGCAATCATGGGGAGTACTCAATAAATATTCCATGGAAGGAGTTTCGTGAGTGACAATCTCTACTCTGTTTCACTGAGATTGGCTGACACTTTCACACTGGTTGCCCACACTTCACCTCACCCAAATTGGCATTATTTACTTAGACAGGCATCATTCTACTGCCTTTCATGGTAAGGCATGGTGTGAGAATAAGATGAGCGGGGAAGATGAGTGGGGCATAAGGGAGAGGAGCAGGGTAGAAGAGCTAGATTTTTAGACCGCTTAATATTTTCAAAAGCTTAACACATATAGAGACCCATCACGGTGCTTAAGAGTATCGAAACCAAGCTGAGAAATAATAATAATCCTTGAATTTGTTATAGTGCTTTTCACCTCTTATCAACATCTCAAAGCACTTCACTGAATATATTGTAAAGTGAATTGACTGTATATTGGTAGGCAAAACATGGCAGCCAATAGGGCACAACAGTGTCCCACAAACAGTGGTAGATTGAAATGATTCATTTTTATTATTGTGTTTTTTTTTTAAGAGGGATTATTATAAGGAATGTGGAGTAAGGAAACTTGCCCAAGGTTTCACCCTGATCTGCCTGGATTCGAACACAGGTCTCACATAGGGTCTGTCGATATGGAAATTTTCCAATTTAGATATATCGACGGGCTCATATCGAGATATACCGAAATATCGATATTTTTGGGTTTTTCGTACTGCGCATGCGCGCGTGGCGCGCGCATTCGGGGTGCACTCGCATTCAGGGCCTATCTCCTCAGGAGGTAAATATCTACCTCTCTCTGTGTCTCTCACACTCACTCTCTCCATCTCTGTGTTTTTCTCTGTGTCTCTCTCCTCTCTCGCATCCCCCCCATCTCTATCTGTATATTATCACATCCACCCCGTCTCTCCCCCCACACCCCCCGCCACCCTCCCTCTCTCCTCCCCCCCCGCCGCCGTCCCTCTC
>JAAILG010019552.1:0-14187 GCA_012026655.1 Hydrolagus affinis
GGGAGGAAGAGGCACTAGCTGTTTGATGAGACATTTGTATCGTTATCACACTCCTATGCTTCATCAAAGAAAAGATCTTAACCCAGGATCGTCTCACTCGCTGTCGTACTCCCTTGTCACCCACGCCGTCCTCTTTAAGGAATTCAAGAACAATTAAACCCAGTATTTTGCCATCGGTCGAAAACACAGCTGCGTTTCTTTCAGCTGCGGGAACAATCAAGCCAGTGGCCACAGCTACGATCAGAAAAAAATACTTGGCAATTATGGAAACATGTTTCCTTGCGTTCTTCAGATCTAACCAAAGTCACGTGTGTCTACTGCGACCGGGCAATAAGCACAGGACAGAAAACATCATGACTGAGCTTACTTCAGCACCTGCAACAGTGTCATAATGTTCTGGTGTGCAGTGATGGCATCTCAGATGTTTCATTGCTTTCTGCACTCACGTTCCCGGCTTCGTCCTTGATTTCAGAGAAGTCATTGAAAACTCAAGTGGGAGCAAAAGCCTCTGAGGAGAGAGCAATGCATGGACGCCTCCGCTATGTACCCAAAAAATTACGAGCCTAATTGCTGAAATGATAGCACTAGATCTCCAGCCGTTCTCTGTTGTGGAGGGTATTGGGTTTAATTGGTTGCTCTCGTACTTGCACCCTCAGTATTTGTTACCGTCTCCATCTCACTTCTCTCGGACCGTTATGCCGAGAATGTATGAGCGTGTGAAACAAACCATAGCTTTATATTTGAAAGAAGCAGAAGGTGGGCTAGTCCATTTCACAACTGGCATAGGGGCGAGCAATCAAAGTAGGGAATATGTTACACTAACTGCCCACTGGGTAACGTTTGATTCTTCCATAAGTCCGCCGAGCCAGAAAGGTTATCGGTGTTCTGCCTTGTTGAATGTATCCCAAATTGATTGCGACAATCACGGCGTAAACATCCAGAAGCACCTGGACGTCACTGTGGACGGCTTGGGTCACTTCTTCAGGACTCGAAATTGGTGTCACCGTCGCCGATAATCAACAAGCACTCGGGGAGAGCGGGCGTGTGTTCGGTCACCGCTTCACTCATAGTATTAATATTATTGTAAATGGAGCCATCCAGACACAAGAGAATGGTTCAGAATCTGCTGAGTGCTGCGAGGAAGGTCTGCGACAGGATCTGTCGCTCACCGGAGGCAAAAGAACGGTTGGATGAACTGCAGAATGAATATGACCTACCTCAACACTTTGCTCATCCAAGACATTCCAACCAAATGGACCACCTCATTCTATTTGCTTGAACGGTTTATTGAGCAAAAGCGGGCTATTGAAGATTTGTCCCTGAAGCATAATTTTAGAGAGCTAATCCACCATGATCAGTGGCAGTTGATGGAATCCGTTTTTCACGCACTGAAACCTTTTGAACTTGCCAACAAGGAAATGAGTAGCTGCGCTGCAAAGCTCAGTTAAGTAATCCCATTGGTTCACATTTTGTTGCACACGATAGATGTTTTATTCAAGGAAACCGTAGGAATTGACAACATGCTGAAGTCGCTGAAAGAGGCAGTCATTTGCCACTTTTCATCCATTCTGCGCGACCCAAAGTATATCTTCTCAACTTTGGTGGATCCTCTTTACAAGACATCCATCTTCACACAGGATGAAGTTGAGCAACACAAGCGAGATCTGATTCATGAAGTTGAAATCTTGCATTGCATCTCAAGAGATAAAAGCTTAAACGGTACTAGGGGTACTTCACATCAAATAAGACATGTGATGGATGTGAGGATGACTTGTGGTCTCTGCTGTCAAACGTAAAAATGCCACCGGTGGAACCAATTAATGTGGAAAAGTTACCAGAGAGAATGGTATTGGAATATTTTGAAGAAGAGACATTTGATCAAGGTTGTGATCCTCTCCTTTACTGGAAGTTGAAAAAGACTGTCTGGCCAGCCCTTACATTCGTTGCAATTAAGTTCCTTGGGTGTCCCCCAAGTATCCTTGCTCCTGAAAGAATTTTTAATCCTGCTACTGCCAGTTGCAGTTTAAGTCATTCAAAGCCATTACCTGAAAATGTGGAAAGACTACTCTTTTTGAAAATGAATCTCCCATTTATATATTTTCAATATTAGGAATACTAGTCCAGACTTTCTTTTGGAACCCAACATGTAACTTAAAATAGCGTTAAAACAGGAAGCATTGTGTTTACATCGCTACAATATTTGCTAATTCCCAACTGAAATTAGATTTAACATTCATGTCATTGAGTGATTTTTCACTTTCACAACTGTACTTTGGATTTTTACTTGTGCCTTATCCAGAATTCACTAGGTAGGAGTTTTTTTAAAATTCTTAATAGTATTTGTTTATATAGGCTAACAATAAAAGCAGTACTTTTGTGCAGGTCATTTTGTAAGCACCATCACCCATAAAGTTGGAGAACTGTAGAAAGTTTGATAAGACCTCTAAATGTTTGAACCCACCAAGAACATAGATAAGCAATGCCATATATTAAAAAGTTGTTAAAAAAAAATGCAAAGGGTATAATTGTGGGTCAAAAAGTCTGACCACAATTGTTTGGCATTTTTTATTGTGGTATGAAACATTTTAAGTGCAAACTACTTATTCAGCTTGATGAAAATAAAGCTGTTTGCTGTTTATCACATTCAGTGTTTTCATGATTTTTTTTTAACAACTGAGCTGTTGTGACTTACATTGGGATGGTGTTTGCTATTTCCTAACTGAAATTATATTTAACATTGATGTAACATTTTTTGTTGAGTGATTTTTTCAAACTTTTCCAATGCTTTGGATTTCTACACGTGCCTTATCCAGAATTCACTGGAGTAGTAGTTTTTTTTAAAAAAAAACTCCTAAATATAAATTCCTAATAAATAAAACTACAAAATATTAGCAGCATAAATTCAATTTGTAGTTATTCAGATTAACAGAATGGCTTTGGAATTAACAATATTATTTTGGAAGGTTGTTGATCAAGACACTGGTGAAACTCAATGCGATAAGATTTTAAAATCTTATTGCCCTACAGGCGAAGCAGGACTTCAGTATAACGTCCCATCTGAAGGACGAGATCAGATGCCTTGGCGCAGCAACAGGTAACCACAGTAAGGTACAGAGAGAAGGCCATGCCAATTATTAACCAGGGCCAGGATTTTGATGTTTTCCTCGACAATGAGGTCTTTGATATTGAGTGTTTTGCTGGACGGAGCAGACATTTTGTGGGCTGATGCGGACGGGACAGCTGTTGATAAAAGAGTATGTATAGATAATGTATGAGTGTGTGTGTGTGTGTGGGGGGATTAGGGGGTTAAGATTGACAGGGAGGGTGGGAATGTGGATAAGGGAGGAGAGGTTGACCCCTGGGTTCATCTGTAATCTTGTACACATATACAAGATGTTACCACAGGCAAAATAATAATAATCGTTGCATTTGATATGTTGCTTTTCAGATATACTGTAAAGTGAATTGACTATATGTGGGTGAAACGCGCCATCCAGTTGCACACAAGTGTCCCACAAACAGCGGTAGATTTAAGTGACCAATGATTAATTTATTATTGGTATTTTTTCCCGGTGAGGGATTATGAGCAGGCGTATGGATTAATTAAACTTGCCCAAGGTTTCCCCCTGCCAGGAATCGAACCCAGGTTTCCCACTTGTGAGGCGAGCGCTCTAATCACTGAGCTGCAGGATTTCAGAGGACAACTGAAGAATACTTCAATTTGTGTGTTGCACAGAGATAGAGTACCAGTATCCAATTACAGTAGTAAGATTTAATACCAATACCCATTTAGAAAAAGTTCTAAGACCCTATCTGGTGGCAACTGGTAAGATTTAGCAAGGTATTCTCGACCAATAGAGAACTCAATGAGAGATAATGATGTCCCGATAACATTGATGGATAGTTGTAATGCTCAGTAGTTTAGTGGACTAGGGTTATGTCTGCAATCTTCCTATCCTGATTCATTGTATCCTAATTTAAAGTATTAATTTGGTGCTTTTCAATCATTTCTATCAGCTCAATATGTTCTGTAGCTCCCATGGTAATCTCAAGAGTGTTCAAAGCCAATAACAATTCTGTTTTTATTTAAAAAAATAACTTGCATGATCACTTACCTGCCACAAAATGGAAACGATAATTTCCACATCTATCACAAATTATACAAGAGGTATACCATCAGAAATGTTTATTTTCTGATGTTTCTGAATGGATTTGGGTAAACTCATGTTTACCATTGTGTTAATTATCTTCCAAAGAACTTAACTGAACCAAGTGTCATTGTTTTATATTAGAGTACATAATCTTTCCACTGAACTTTGAAAACGTCATGTTTTAAAGTCACCAAATTATTTTTAGAACCTAAAATTTCTCCATTTGGAGAGAGTAGAAGAAAGATCTATTGTACTTCCAATTGTTTCTTGAGATCTGTCAGGATTTCAAAACGCAAATAACCCATAAAAACAGCAATTAATTTGTATTTCTGAAATATTACAATCACAGCAATCATATCTATTTATTCTTATTATGCATTCACCCTGAAAAGATTAAATAGACTAACAAGCAAGGTATTTGATATGGTTGTTATCTTGTTGTCTAATGCTTTCTTGGAACTGGACTAACTTCACTCCGGAATGTAAAGCATTTGCTATACTGTTTTAGTTCTGTTCACTTAGCCTTTCAATTGACCAAAACCTGGTTCATAATTTGGTGAACATAACAAGATACCAGTGATTTTGAGATTCCACTTATTTTACACGATTATCTCCTAGCAAAAACACACAGAATACATTTGGTCAACAGTCTCAGTTAGTCAACACTCCACGGAATGCTAACGTCTTGTTATACAACTAATGTAAGTTGTAACATAGCATATTGTAATCTGTAAAGATTTATAAGTTGTTTAACACCATAACAGCAATGTTAGTGGGGTTGGGGGGAGATGTGATCCAGGTGTGTAAAAAATATCAAGAGTCGATGAGGTAGTTGAATGACGGAATGTTAAGTCATTGATTTCTTGATTTAACTTGAAATGAAGGAGTATTTTTTTCAGACATGAAAATGTGATTTGTTTCCTTGGGAAGTTTGTACTGTCATAATAAACTACCCATCATAAACAAGTAAAAGCAAATACAGATTTCAGTGATTCACGCAAGATAGTGTAAGATTCTGTTTGTGAGGCTTACTGTTCTTGAGGTTTTTAATTAAACTTTATATACTTTTTAGCATGTAACCGAACACTTATATAATCGTTTTAGGAAAGCAATTTCTTAGTTACTAGGGAATGATCAAAGTTGTTTGTTTTAATGACTAGCTCAGGGCCCCTGAGAGGGTTGTGGTAGTTGATGTTAGTAAAGGAAAAGATGTATTGACGTGACCCCTGCTGAGATCAGGTTCTGATAACTTACCCTCGTTTGGTTCCTGGGTAACATGTGCCAATTAGCGTTAGCAAAGTTAAAGAAAGATATATTGACTTGACCCAGCTGAGGTCTGATTACATTTCATATTTGGGCATTTCCATGATAAAGGGGACATGTCACGTGTGTGACAGAGAGGTCAGAAAATCAAATGGATCGCTGAATCCTCATTTTTTGAACATAAGTGCCCTAGAGACTATACTGTATGTATCTTGTAAGAAATACATAATTTTTTTTAACACTTATTTTTACCACCTCTGAAAGTTCACCTCATGCTCTTAACGCTTTGAACGGGGGACAGACATTACGAACGTGGACATGACAGGACGGAACGTCATGAGTGAATTTTCAAATTGTCGGAGAAGTAAGCAATCATCAAGCTTACCAAAATAAATCAACCCACAAAGTAGTTACTTCATAACTTTATGAATCAAGAGCTAAATAGGATTTTTTTTTTTTTAAATTATCCTGAAACCCCGTTTTCCTCGTTCGTAATTCTTTGGACGGACGGGGTTACGAGCTTGTCGCATTTTTTAAAGGGACAAAACAAATACAATCAGGCTCTTGAATGAAACAGAAACTTATCAGCTTTCTGTCTTAATACTTGGTTTATGGATCTCATTATATTTAATAATAGTGAGAGTTAAAAATAAGATCTGAAATAGGTTTCAAAAGCAGCCTTCTTTGCCGTGTCACACTTTAGAGATCTCTAGATAGCGTGGACATGATCTTTAATTTATTGTCATTTAAAAGCATGTCTCATTTTAAGGCAAAATTATCTGGGTTATCTCTGATTTTCATGCTTGGAAAAAAAAATGATCCACCCTTCCTCAGAAAATGGCATGAATATTTTGCCTTGCACAATGTATCCCATTACCGTGGAAATGCCCATTTTCTTGGGAAGGTATTCACTCTGAGATAATTCATCAGGTACAGAGCACAGAATGTGGAAACATAAAGACCAAGAGGCTATAGCATCCCTCAGACACGTGCTTATCTCAAGGATGAGACACACGCGGGATGGAGAAGACTGCCAAACTAAAACTTGCCCATCTCTCTCTCTCTCTCTCCTTATCAGTTATTTTCCCATGGGAAAATAACCTGTTCAAGATCACTAGCAGCTTGCGAAGGCCGGGAGCTTCATTCTTAGTGACAAGCGGAGGTGGAGTTGGAAATGCATAAAATATGTAACTTTGAAATAGTTAAGTCATAGAGGGTCAACACTTCTTCCCAGTGGGATGGGGTGATATAGATTTTACTGTACAGTATCTATAGCCTCAGAAGGAGGCTCGTTTGTCCAACTCTTGATTGATTTTTGATTGACTTATTACTCCACCATATTGTCGTTCTCCATCCGAACATCTTACAGTAGGTAGATTTTTTTCTTACGCTTTCCTCTTTACATTCTCATGAGGTGATCTGCTGTGTAGTTTTTCCAACACAATCAATGTTGTTTCAAGTTTAGCATAAATGAAAGGAAATCCAGATGTATTAAATCCAAGCCCCTTGAATGCAGAAATACTTAATAATATCCGATGTGTATTTCTGTAATGTGATACATAAGTTGAGTTCATCTCCATTAGAATGTGTGTATACGCGTCAAACTCCATATCTCCCGGTTTAATATCTTCCCTTTTGTCATACCTAGAAATAAACAAAAGGAAAAAGAAACACAATTATCCACTTCAGTCAAGATTTCCTGGATCTTACACAACAAAATAAATAATGTGTTCAGTACAATTTGAGGCATTCATCATACTTTACATAAAAGGGGTCATTATGGTCAGGTTTTTCCTTTGAATGCTGTATAACAACAACAAAATGACATTTGTATTGGGCCTTTCGCGTTTGGAGGAAGTCCCAAGGTACTGACAGCTCTAAAATAAAGATTGCAACATTTGTATATCAAAATTACTAACAAAAAAAGAGATGTTCTAATCTATCAAAATGTATCTGTAGGTCCACTTAAACTCAGTGTACCTCTCTGGCTCCAACCTGTAAACTATGTCATCAAAGCAGTTTGGTGCAAGCAAATGGGTAATTGCCCACTTATATGTAGCCCATTAGAAATCCAACACCCAATTAAAATACTCCCCATTTCCTTCTCCATACTTTTAGGAGATGAGGATTTGGAAAATAAAATGTAAACAAGGAGAGACGGACTAACAAATTTAATAAGAAAAACAAATTATCCTACCATTGGAACTCTGCTCTGTGCAAATTGAACAATGACCGTTTTATCTGATGGGATAAACTTCTCTTTTTGAATAGTGTATCGTTAATATCCACCTGAACAAGCAGCTGCAATCTCAATTTAATGTCCCACTCTGTAGAATGGCACATTCGGCAATGGAAACCACCCTAGTATCAGCCGCGATTAGAAGCTCAAAATCCTGACATGCACTCTGAGCCAATAATCCTGTGTCCGAATTAATCAAGTGATTGTATCACTCAACAAAATAAGTAGAATAAATAGATAGAATAATAAGTACAGTACACCACAAATTAAATGGGGAGTTTTAAAAAAATATTGATTGATATAATTAGGAAAAATAATGTCCTTGTACAAAAAGCTTCTTCAAATTAAAATGAGATGCAAATTACTGCCGTACAATAACATTTTAGTAACTGCTATCAATTGCCATTGAGAAAATATTTTACCTCCAGTTTTCATTGAGTTCTAGAAATCTGGACACTCCACTCTGTGCAGAAACCACGTCAATGTGCAATGAAACAGCTGCAGGGAAACATGAACATTAGAACAAGTACTAGAAACAGTCTTCAATCCCCAAATATTTCAACCACACGTTCTTCCAATAACCAGAAGCACTGTAGGTTACATCTCCACTTGCACCCAATCTAGTTCTGAAGCAGAGTTGAGTATCCATTGGCCTCTTTTGAGACGGAAGCAAAATTCAAAAACTAAGTTTAAAATGTCAGCTTTTCATCCATTCAAAAGCCAGAAAAGCCCTGCTCATTTTTCTGCCACCTGAGGCTTAGAGTTCCATAGCCAAAACAGTCCTGTCAAAGATGCAACTGAGTGAAGCTTTTAAGCTACCTCTACAGCAATACAAACAAGCCTTTAGTCCCAGTTAATCCTAGTATATATTTATGTTCATAGTTACCATTAGACCAAATTTTGAAATAATATTTCAATAATTTTCAAAGCATGTATAAAAATCAGATCAAACCTGTAACAAATTATTTCTACTAGTTCTAGGTAGGTGGAGAATAAAAATAAGCAAAAACAAATTCCCAAGAGAATATATATTAGATTTTCAAATCCAGCAGCTCAGATCTCACCAAAATCCATTCTGTACTGTACTTGTGGTTTGCTCAAGTAACACATTGTTCAAGTTAATCAGTGTTTCGTATAGAGATGAACAACAAACCTCTTGTTGGAGATACAGTTTCATGCAACTTTTGCATTGCAACCCCACCAGGGTAATTGTAGCGGGACACATACAGTGAGATCCCAGTGTAAACAGCATTTGCCAATAGATGATTAATGATGATGAAGGAGCCCAGTTTATATAGAAAGGACTTCCGGTAGTTGTTCATTCTGTGAGAAATTAAAGGTAAATCAAGGTACAGTAGTTAGTAAGATTGTGGAACTGGTTGAATCAAATAGTGTTGAAGCATTTAAGATGAGGCGAGACCTTCACATGAGAAATAGGTGATTAGAAGGGTTTTGGAGGGAGAAAGGGTGAGGACTCATGTGGAGTATAAACACTGCAATGGGCTGGTTGAGTTTCTATACCACTTTGGGAAGTCCTCCCAACATGAAAGGCGCTATACAAATGTAATTTATTTTTGGTGCTGTTCTAAACTACACAATCTTTGTAATCTTGGCAAGCTTACAAACGACAGTGTAAAATGAACACTTACATGTATGAACAACCCCTTGCTGCTACCACATTCAAGATGGGAACTGTGTAGATTATGAAACGCAATTCCTTATGTGGTAAGAATGAATATAAAAAGATGAAGCCAAGGGTCGAGAAAAGTAAACTCCAGCACCTCCGGTCCTGAGCTCCAAGAGGAAGAAAAATAACACTGCAGCCGAGAGCACGGGGCAGCGCTGAATAGAAATACCAGAAAAAGGGGGATGTCTAAACAGGTCAAGGAAACACAATGAAACTAATCTTTTAGTTAAACCAATAAACTTGAATGCTACAATATACTGTATGTTTAGAAAGGCTCATAAATTGCATGATGACCATTATGAGAAAATTCAATATTCTTAACCCAATCGAAATTAACCATGAATGCAGCAAATACTAATTATTTTCCTAAATCAAATGAATGAATACTGTAATAGTTAACTTCTTTGATTGTTTCTTTAAAACCTACCTTCCCAGCAAACAAAGCCGACCACAGTGCAACATTACTGCCTTTTCTGAAACTGACTCGAGGACATGTTCTTTTTAAAAATTGATCTGTAAGCTTGTGTAAAGGATACTCCCCATTCCGAACTCTTATTCATGACTGTGTTATACCAAAGTACTTCTCCCTCAGGCCACAGAAGACGTCCCCAAAATACAGAATCCACACACACTGAGAGACCTGAAAGAGAAATGTGCCACTTGGTTACTTTGATCACGTCGACCGCTTCTTTCTAAAATCCTGAAAATTAACAGTAGGTTACTTACCCAGCCATACAAACCCAGCTGGTACTGCGTGGTACAGACATTTGAAGATAGATATCCGGTGATTCGCTAATGATAGCAGTAACATGAGGCCCAGTAATATGCAGAGTTCAGATCGAAACACAATGATAGCTAAGGCGGAAAGCCAGATAAAGACACCATAGTTCTGCCGCATCCAAGCAGTAAATGCCAATAGAACTACAACAAACACAATGAAAATTGATATTCGTTAGATTAAGAAAATTAAAAGAAAATCATTATCTATTAACATTATTTTAAACCTGAATTTGATCCATAAGAGAATTACACATGTTAATCCTAAACCAGGCACACATTGGAGTTTGAGTCATTGTGCCCTGTTAGTATTGGAATCCAATTTATTAATATTTCACCACTAGTGAGACTGCAGAGTTGGAGTACATCAAAGGTGAAACTGCCTCCAAGTCTGAGATTCTGGTTTCCCAGGGAAACATGGAGCAGGTTTTCCTAATTGCCCTGGACAATAAAGCTCTCTCATCCAAGTTCACAGCAAAACAGGTACATTTAGCTTTTTCCATTACAATGTCTGGGATGTTGCTGGTATATTTGCCCAGATAACAACGCTCACTATACTTCAAAACAAAGGTTTCAAAACAAGCTTTGAGGGAATCAAAGCTTTGATCCAAGTAAATCATTCACCATGGATCAAATATCAAGGAACATAAGTTTTTTTTATAATAACTGGAAGGTACGAGTAAAAAGAGAAATTCAATGGAATTTTTTTTAAAAAACCACAGGTTGATTTTTTTTTTCGATTAAGGCAGGAAGGATGTTGAAGTGGTTCAATGTAACAAGAGCACAAAAAAAGTTCCCTTCCTCTTCCTAAAACCAACATAACATTGTTTTAACAAAGAATAGTTGTGGATCTCAGAAAGACTATAAGATTCATTCAGCTTTATCAACACTACCCACCACTACTTCTATGCGGTTAATCTATTTTTCAGTCATTTGACCGCCCAGATATAAAAATAATTGATGGTATCTCTTATGCACTCTTAGATGTTTGGTATCGCATTTTAGATTACAACTACCCCCCACCCTCCACCTCTCCCTTATACATTTAGTAAAAATATACAGAACTGAGCTTACCAAGAGGAAGTGCAAAGACATTTGGTAGTGTGCGTGTGCAGTAGAAGAGAAGATGAAACTGTGTGGCAGTGATCAAACAGAAAAAGTAAGCCACCGTTGAACCAAACTGTCTCCTAACTTCTTTATGAAGTTTCCATAGTCCGTAAATCACACATAGGCCCAGGCATCCTCGCACTGATAACAGGAGACAAAAGAAGCTGAACGCAGCAGTTTCCTGAAACATGGAATGCCATGCCAAACACAAGCAGAATCCAGTGAAAAGGAGACATACTTCTCACAGGTTTCAGAAACACAAATGAAACTTCATCAATCATTTTATTTAAAAGAAATACAAGTAGCCATTCCATCCTCTGCAGGTAAACACCTGATTCTTCAACCAGAAGTACGAGTTAACCAGAAAAACTCAAGTTCTTAATTCTCAGAGATTAGTTA
This sequence comes from Hydrolagus affinis, assembly GCA_012026655.1. NCBI lineage: Eukaryota > Metazoa > Chordata > Chondrichthyes > Chimaeriformes > Chimaeridae > Hydrolagus > Hydrolagus affinis. Next base: position 11,624 of record JAAILG010019552.1, read on the forward strand.
GGTTAGCTGGATCCAGAGCTCCCAGGTTAATAGGACAGCAGTCAAACCATTCCACTGTTAAGTGTGTCAACTTCTCAAAATTCTACGCATTAAAATCTACCATGACTAGGAATATAGATTGAACTTTACTCCCAGGTGATCTTAGCAAAACAAGAACATTTTAATTGGTCAATTTAGTTCATGCACTCTGCCCATCATACTTCTAGAAGGGAAAATATTTAAAGTATTTTCTTTAACAATACAGGTTTTCCTATATTTGAATGGAGTAGAAATTCAGTTGTAGTATTCAATAATCCTGCTGAAAACCTCTCTACTTGAATTTGCCTATCAAACACAATCACTACACTTATACTTACGTTTTATAATAGCACCTTATCACGACAACAACGACAACTTTGATTTGTATAGCGCCCTCCACGCCGGACGGTATCTCAGAGCGCTTCACAGAATACACTGTAAAGTGAATTGTCCGTATATTTTGTGGGCAAAAACTTGGCAGCCAATTGCACACATCAGTGCCCCACAAATGGTTATGGATTGAGTGACCAATTCATTATTATTGTAATACTGTAGATGTGAGCTGAGTAAGAGAGTAACACTGTAATGATGCCACACTCCCTGTTGGAAACTCCTCACTTATTCTCATCCACTTGGCTTGCTACTACTAGCTGACAACCAAGACCTCAAACACTGTCAAACCACATAATATGACTTCACGGTATTGTGTATTGGTAATAGCAATCCTGAGCTTCTGCAGTAACTAATCACTTTATTTGATCACTTTATTTTGAAACTGTGATTGCATTTGAATTCAACCTGCACAGGTTGCTGTGTCAATCAGTGAGTGTGTGAGTGAGACATTACATACCTAGAAGCTGTGTGTAAAACCTGGAGAGGTCGAGGGCTGAGAGTACAGCAGCTGCCGGTGCAGACAAGAAGCAAATGAAAAGTGGCCCCAGGAAAGTTCTGGGAACGACGCCTGGAAACTCAAGATGATCGAACTGCAAAGAAAAACCACAGAGAGAGAGAGAGAGAGAGAGCATTAACCAGGAAACGATGCAGCAACAGTCTATCTGGCTGCCTGCGGTCCTATCACTTGTTTGTATCCACCCAAGGAGATACAACAACAACAACTTTGATTTATATAGCGCCCTCCACACCAGATAGCGTCTCAGAGCGCTTCACAATAGCGGATCCCGGGACCGAGCCAGGGGCAGACACACACACACACTATATATACAGTATATATAGTATATATACAGTATAACTATATATACTATACACACCTTCTCTAACTGCAGGCGATGATACAGCAGGTCGTGCGTTGCTTGTAGGTTGAAGCTCTCCTCCACTTTAGTGAAAGGGCAGCAGATCAGGTGCAGGGAAGCCATGAGAGCCATGAGAGCCAACAGCAGCAGCTCCCTCCGCACAAGACCACTCCTCTCAGCCATCTTACACCCACGTGGAGAGAGTCAAGGGTCAGAGGACAGACAGCCTGCAAACCAGCACATACAGCAATGTAAGCTTCACTTCACTGACACAGTAACACACAGCAATACTAGCTTCATTCATTGATACTGAGACAGAAAAACACAAATACAAGCTTCATTCACTGATACTGATGGTTATTCACACCAATACACGCTTCACTCACTGATGCAGTAAAATACAGTACGGTGACAGTAACACAGAGCATTGCAAGCTTCACTCATTAATACTGCGATTGTAGCAGGGAACAATACAAGCTTTACTCATTAATACTGTGAATGTAGTAAGACAATCAGTGTATTGGGGTCTCTGTGTCTATCTGCTCTCGGGGTGCAGTAAAGGTCTGGATGTTAAGAGTGCAATGAGGTGGTTTATTTAATTCAGCAAGGTGGCGTGACCCATCACTTGAGACGTCGTTAAGATGTGGGAAGCGCTATATAAACATAACGATTATTATTATTATTGTTACTATCACCATGCCTCAGAGAATCCAAACCAAGCTGAGCTTTCCATGCATCCCCTCGACACATGGAAATTCCAGAGATTGTTGGAATGGATGCATCCCGCTTACCCAATTTCTGGAAAGTTACAGTACAGTATCAGGAGCGGGTTGGCAAGAGCCAAGGCTCGGGGTAACTGCCAGAGTCTAACCAGTGAAAACCACATCGCTGCCATTGATACTGCAGTCCCACGAGCTTTTCTGCTGCTTGTACAACTAGGACGCCCTCTCCCGCCCCATTTCCATGAGGGATTTGGTTTGCAGGGTGAACAAACAGATGGTGAGTGGGATGACTCCCAGTCTCTCCATTTCCTCACAACGCCAGGTCCCGGCTGTGCTGTCCGTCAATCAGCAGTGTGAGCCCTGGAATGCCCCCCACCCCCCCCCCACCACCGGCTCAGGAACCGGTCTAGAGACCTGTTGCCAAGGCTGGGCACCAGTGTCAACCACCAAAGCCACCACCCAGTTACACTTGAAAAGCGCCTTTCATGTCAGCTAAGCTACAAGGAGACCCTGATTCACTGCCGGTCTCCCCTTCCCTCTTGTCCCCTTTTCCCCCACCTCACCCTCTCTCTCC
>JAAILG010019553.1:0-14179 GCA_012026655.1 Hydrolagus affinis
AGACACAGAGAGAGAAAGATATTTACCTCGTGAGAAGATAGGCCCCGAATGCGCGCGCACCCGGGATGCGCGCGCACACGGAATGCGCGCGCACTCCGAATGCGCGCGCTGCGCGCGCATGCGCAGTACGAATAAATCGATATTTCGGTATATCTCGATATGAGCCCATCGATATATTTAATCGGGAAAATTTCCATATCGACGGACCCTACTTACAGCATATTCTGTGAAACGCTTTGAGACGTCCATATAAAGACGTAAAAAGCGCTGTAGCAAATGCAAGGATTATTATTATTATACTATCGAGGCTTGACAATGCAAACTTTCTGCTTCTCAGCCTGCCCAACTCCTCCTTTCATAAGCAGTAGATTATCTGGAACTTTGCAGCCCATGTCCTCTGCCACACCAGGCTCTGTGACCTTATCCACCCCAACTCCACTGGCTTTCCCATCACACAGAGGATACAGTTCAAGATCCTTATCCTCACCTTTAAAATCCTCAATAGCCTTGCTCCCCTACCTCTGTGATCTCCTAACTCCTGACCAACCAGGCTGCTCCCTCCTCTCAGCAGACTCTATCCTGCTTCACGTTCCGCGCCTTGCCCACCCAACCATTCAGCCATTCTACCCCACCCTCTGGAACTCCATCCCATAGACCCTATACTATGCCCCGTCCCATGCCTTCTTTAAGACCCATCTCAAGACCCTCCTTTTCAACCGTGCCTTCGATTACTCGCCTTGCCTCCTGCCTTCCATGCTTCCCAATCCTGACTCACAGCTCGGGTCCGAAACATTGATTGTCCAGCGCCTTGGGACAACCTCCTGACATGAAAGGCGCTATACAAATGTAAGTTAGTTGTTGCTGTTTATGGTCACTGTTGGTGAATCAGAGTCACTGTTGAGTTGGTAGCTCGTGTTCAATTCAAACTCCCTCCCATCCCCCAATGCGCCAATTTCCATTTACCCAAATGTTCTCTCTGATAAGACCTTTAGTTGTGTTTATTGTGTAACTATTAATAAAAGTTTCAATTACAAAATGGCAATTACTATTAATTATGTTATTGTTGTAAGTTCACTGTCATAGACCCATTGTTGACATTGCTATGACTTACGTGATGGAAGAAATCTGTGTTAGGTAGACACTGGGAATTATGAGGGCATTGACCTTATGTACTGAATTTCACATAAACTCTTCACGTGCTCTGAATTATCACTAGCTGTATGATGAAATACACTACAATAAGACTGAACTTACGTGACATGAGTGAAAGGTGCTATACAAGTGTAATTTTGTTGTTGTTAGATACTTTCCATCTGAGCCTGTTGACCTATGAATATTTGAACATTCCAATTCTTCTTCTGAATAATAACTGTTACCCCTGAGTTTGATACAGCACCTCTAACATCGAGAACATTTTAAACCATTTATGTGAAGTTTAGTGACTGGTTATTGTTAGGTGAAAGCAATCACCAGTTTTGCCCAGAGCAATGTCCCACAACCAGCAATGAAATGAACAGCCAATTTATCCTGAGGACATTTGGTAAGAACACCAGGAGATACTCTTTTCAAATAGTACCATGGAATCTTGTACACCTAAACAGGTAGACGTCAAACCTCAAATAGTTTCATTCAAAGGATTTAACCTAATTCAAAGGATGTAACCCCATTTCCCTTAATCCCACTTCCATGACTGTTTGTGGGACACAGCTGTGCGCAATTTGGCTGCTGCGTTTTGCCCACAAATATACAGTTTATTTTCCTAATCTTTTTCGTCCTGCCCCGACCCCTCCCCACTTGCTCTTGTCCCTACCTAACTGTACAGCACCTTGGGGTGTCCTCTCAACGTGAAAGCGCTATATAAATGTAGGTTTCGATAGATTTGGATTGATTGAACCTCCGACAATGCAACACTCCACCAGCACTGTAATGGATGGTCCATCTGGAACTGCATGCCAATTCTTTAATGACTGTTGTATTACTGTTTATTTTCGCTGTGAGCAAAGATACATTCCCGATTCCTTCAATTCCTACAAGTGAAAGCACTGTTTTCTGTACAGTGGAACCCTATTGTGCTTCAATATGCTGTCTATGCCAAACACATTGACCATTTATTAATCCTCTGTCCCCAGCAAATCATTCTCTGATTTTGTTGTTTATAATTTTAGTAATTTTAAATTTGTTTTTACAATTTTCTTTCAAAACATTTGTAGTTTTTATTCTTTTAAAAGCACAGTAATGCTTAACATCAGAGTACAGTGATGCAATTCTACCACTCGTTGTCACAGTGTACCTTTGACAAGCCAACAACAACATTTGTATAGTGCCTTTCACGTCGGTAGGATGTCCGAAGTCGCTGAACAATCAGGGTTTGGACCTGAGCTGGGTGAATGGTAGGTGGGGGAATGAGGTTGGCCGAAAGCACAGCTAAGGAGGAGGGTCTTGAGATGGGTTTTGAAGAAGGCAAGGGAGGTGGCGAGGCAGCGAGACTGCAGGATGGAGTTCCAGAGGGTGGGGCAGAGTGACTGAAGACCCGCCCCAGAATGGTGGGGCGAGGCAGAGAACAGAAGCAGAGTGGAGTCCGCTGAGTGGAGGGAGCAAGCAGTTGGTAGGTCACAGAGGTATGGGAGAGTGAGGTCATGAAGTCCTGGAGTCCTATAGTTCAGTGGTTAGAGAACTTGCCTCACAAGTGAGAAACCTGGGTTTGATTCCTGGCAGAATGAATCCTTACTCCAAATGCCTAATAAAAATCCTTCAAAAAAAAATGTGGTTCACTCAATCCACGACTGTTTATGGGACACTACTGTGCACAATTGGCTGCCGCTTTTCGCCCACAAATATACAATCATTTCATTTTACAGCATATTCTGTGAAGCACTTTGAGACATCTAAAAGATGTGAAAAGCACTACATTAAATGCAAGGATTATTATTATTATGGAGGGCTTCGAAGTTGAGGACCAGGATCTTGAACTGTATCCTCTGTGATGGGGGCCAGCAGAGTCGGGTGAGAATGGGGGTAACAGAGTTGCGGAGCTTGATGCGAGAGAAGTTATGGGCTGCAGGGTTCTGAATGATCTCCAGCCTAGGGAGGGAGGAATTGGGGAGGCCAACAAGCAAGGAGTTTGCATAGTGAACCAACTGTTAACTTTAATGACTAGTCAGGAAAATTGTTAGTTATAACACAGCAACAACTTTCCCTTATATAGCATCCCAGAACTCTTTAAGATAACCGCTATAGATGTTATCTTAAAGAGCTCTGGGATGCTTTATAAGGTATACAAAATGTTCAAAGAAGGATGCTTTATATTTAATTAATGTGGGGCAGTACAGCAAGAGAACAACTCCCTTCTAATTTTGAAAAGTACCATGTGATGTTTAATGTTAACCTGAATAGGCAGTCAGGACATCGGCCTAACTTTTCATAATTTGGTAGTGGGAGGATGTTCACAAGATCCAAGTCAATGCCCTGATACCAGTGTATGTTTAATGAACCATACATACAATATTTAAATCAACAAAATCAGGAGGCAGTTTTTCACCCAAAGTGTAGTAGAAATCTGGAACTGTTTCCTCCGCAGTCATATTTTCAAGACTGAGGTTGACACATATTTGGTGTTAAGGGATATGGGGCAAGGATGGGTAATTAGAGTTGTGGTATCGGCCATGATCAGCCATGATCTGATAGAATGGTGGAACAGGCTCAAGCGGCTGAATGGCCTACTCCTGTTTCTATGATTCTTTGCTTTGCTTCATGTCTTGGTGAAGTGAGCTTTTGATGGTTGATCCTAGAATAGAACTGTAAGTATTCTAAACTCTCTGTATCTATTGTATACATTCTCGTGGGAACTTTAGTCAATCTACAGTGTGTAATGTACCAGCCAAAAATGTGCAGTTTTTGAATGGTTTTGACAGGAACCCTTTTCTGCAAAAAAAAATGTTTGTATTCATTGCATTTGATACAGGGCTTTTCACCTCTTCTAGACGTCTCAACGTGCTTCCCAGAATATACTGTAAAGTGAATTGGCTGTGTATTTTTGATCAAAACACAGCAGCCTATTGTGTACAGCAGTGTCTCACAAACAGTTATGGATTGAATGACCCAATTTTATTTTTTGCTGGGGAATATTATCCAAATTTAATACATCTAGTAGAAATCCTTACAGTAAAGTATCTTCCATATCCAGAGGATGCCTCAAAGTATTTCACAGAATATATTATAAATTGCAGTGTTTGTGGCTTTTGTAGATCAAAGTGGCAGCATCAATTTACACACAACAATGTCCCACAAACAGCCAGGGAGTGAATAACCAATTTTATATGGGGAATTGGCAAGACACCAGCAGAAACTCCCTTCTGTTACCATGGAGCATGTGAGAAAAGAAAACAATTTTGGAGATAAATGTCTTTTAAGGGATTTAGAGATTAAGGGACAATTTGGATTTATATAGTGCCATCCACGCTGGATGGTGTCTCAGAGTGCTTCACAATAACGGATCCCGGGCCCGAGCCAGGGAGCGGGGGAAGAAGGTGACTGAAAGCACAATCGAAAAGAAAGGTCTTTAGCCAAGACCTGAAAAAAGGAAAGGAGGGGGCGAAGCGAAGGGAGTGAGGAAAGGAGTTCCAGAGCCTCGGGGCGTAGTGGCTGAAGGCACGGCCACTGATGGTAGACTGGAGGATTCGGGGGATAAGGAGGAGGCCACACCTGGTGGTGCTAAGGCAACGGGTGAGGAGAGAGGAGGTCAGAGAGGTAAAGGCGTGCGGAGGAGTGGAGGGATTTAAATACAAACGTGAGGATCTTGAAATCGATCCTCTCCAGGACAGGGAGCCAGTGCAGTCTGGCAAGGACTGGGGTAATCGGGGAGCGGAGTTTGGTACGTGTGAGAATGTGCGTGCGGAGTTCTGTATGAGCTGGATTTTATGAATGGTAGCGGAGTGTAGGCTGTAAGTGGCAAAAGTGTGCAAGAGGGTTTCAGTTGCAGTCGGAGTTAGGTAATGTCAGAGGTGGACAATGTCGCAGAAATGGAGAAAAGACAATTTGGTCAGAGCCAAGTTAAAAGATTTAGGAACATAGGAACAGGAGCAGGCCAAAGAGAGTTGAAGGTTAAACATATCACTGAGGTAGCACACAGGCTCTGTTGAGGTGAGCAACCAGGTAAGTTGATACAATCAACAACAAAATTATATTTATCTAGCACCTTTTACGTCAAGAGGAATACATCCCAAGCTTTGACACTATCACTTTCTGACCTAAAGGTTAGTGCTACTAACTGAACCAAGCTGGTGCCACGCAAATACTAGATGTTAGATAAGAAATATCCTGATAGGCGGTTAGCCTACTGATGTTCACGTCTAAACTCATGATAAATTGTTACGTTCATCCTTCCCAGTCGTCTTTGGGGAGGTATTTTATACCCAGGCATTCTGTTGCTATCTTTTATTATTTCTCAGAACCCGAGTAAAAGAAACATCAGCTTTGAATCCCAAACTGTGAAAACATAGCTATTAGGTCTGCCCATAATAATGTATGGCCATATAATCCTTGTATTTGACATATTGCCTTAAACTGCTGTACAACATATACTGTGAACTGAGCTGACTGTGTAGTTTGTAGGCAGACACAACAGCCAATTTGTATTCAGCAATGCCTAACAAACAGGAATAAGGTGAATGACTAATTTAGCCAAGAGGAATCCTGGCTAGAACATTGGAGAAGGGAAACTGCTTTATCCTTTTGATCTTTAATGTGTCAGCTTGGCTCAGTGGTAGCACCCTCGCCTCTGAGTCAGAAGATTGTGGGGTCAAATTCCATGTCAGGACTTGAACTCACATAGTTTAAGTAACCCTCTAAAGTAAGCGCTGGAAGCTGTTGCATTATTTGAGGTGCTGTCCTTCAGATAACGCTAAACTGAGACCCTGTCTCCCTGTTTAGATGGACGTTAAAGATCCCATGGCACAATTCGAAAAGAAAGGGAGTTTCTCTTGATGTCCTGGCCAACAATCCACCATAGGTCATTTGTTTCATGGCTGTTTGTGGGACACCGCTGTGCCCAATACAGCTGTCGCGATTGCCTACGAATACACATTTGTCCCTCCATTTCCCAGTAATTCCTGTGAAGCACTTTGAGATACACTACAAATTACATTTGTATGGTGCCTTTTTATGTTAGGAATATTCTTCTGATGTGATAAAGTGCTTCACCAAATTCAAGGATAATAACAAAAACGCAAAATACTGCAGATGCTAGAAATCTAAAACAAAAACAGAAATCGCTAGGAACACTCAGCAGGTCACGCAGCATCTATGGAGAAATGAAAATGAGTCAATATTACGGGTCCACGACCCCTCGTCAGACCCAAAATGTTGACTCAACTTTCCTTTCTCTATAGATGCTGCGTGACCTGCTGAGTGTTCCCAGTGATTTCTGTTTCAAGGATTATAACGTTTACCAGAACAGTAAGAAGAGACCTCAGTTTAACATCTTATTCAAAAGACATCACCTTTGCCAATGTAGTACATCCCCAGCATTGTAATGGACTATTAGCCTAGACTTTGAGCTCTCAATCCTGACCGTTATAATTATAAAACTGTTACAAAACAACATTTCCATAATTGTCCAAGTTTTTCTTTTTAAAAATCTCTGCAAAATCACAAGTCTCAAGTATCTAATATGATTGAAGTACTGTACTGTAATGTATTCAGCAGGAAATGTGTAATATAACTGCAATTTTGACTTTTCATCTACACAGGATACCGCAGCTATAAATTTATAGTTTATTCCTGGATAAACTATAATTGAACTATTTCACAAGCCAGTAATATTTTATTGTTTCAGTAAAAATAAGGATATACCCTGTGTACATTGTGTATTCCTTGCTGGTCTACCAGCTCCACTATTAACAAGGTGCAAATAATTCATAACTCTATCAGTCGTGTCCTCACCTGTACACCAAAAAGCTCAGCTCCACTGGCTTCTTGTTGCAGACAAGATTTATATCAAGATCCTTAACTTCACTTTCAAATTTCATCACATTCTGACAGTTGCCTACCTCTTTGATCTGCTCACAGTCCATTCGTCTACCCGCTGATATGATTCTTCTTAGCCAATCTCCACCACACACCGCACCTTGCAGACACTCGGTAAAGCACCTTATATGCATTTGAGTAGCAAATCATCATGGCCACTGAACGAAAATGCTGATATGGTCACAGGCAGAAGAATTCAGAATAAACCCAGTATGGGTTAGTTAAAGGAAACTGTAAGGTAGAGCAGAGTGCAAAAGTGAAAAGTCGAAAACATTTTCAAGGCTATCTTAGGCTATCTTATCTTGTCTGGAATGTGGGCCAAAACATTGGTGAGACTAGCAGACAATGGAAAAGTATAGCACGAGCTTAGCATGCAAGTAATGATTGGCTTAAAGCATTAAGAAAGATTTGTCTAGGAACTATCATTGGTTAATTAGGGGTACATAGACCTGCACATGTGTATTGTTTTTTGTTCGAACCACAAGAAACGTGCCTGGATTGTAACTTTGTTGTAGTACTGAATAAAGACAGCCTTTTGAATCTACTTGGTGTCTGAAGATTATTTCACCAAACTGGAACGGTTTACGTGTAACCCAACAGCCACACAAGTGAAATCGGCAGCTGAAGATCAGATCAGATCTGCTGAGCTGTGCTTGTAGGTTCAAAAAAAATCAGCTCACAAAATAACATTCTTTGTCATTTGCTGCAACCAACATAACTAAGAATAAGCTAGAGTGCAAGCGCTTTGAGACGTTGATAAGACATAGAAAGCGCTATATAAATGTAAGGATTATTATCATTATTATAATTATTTATGTCAAGCATGCACTTATGTTCATGCTTGACATAAATATGTGAAGATTGCACAATCTATTCCAATGGTCCTGCAGCATGATCTTTGATCACTGCTTGTATTGCTGCTTTGGTCTACATTTTAGGTGTTCCACGCTGCACTGTTGACTTAGTACTGAACTGACACGGCAACATTTACAAAGGGATACTTGTGCACAAGCTATAATGTTCCTTCATCGAGCAATATGTTCTTCCTAAATTGGTTTACAGGCTTATCTTCTCACAAAATCTAAGCACAGATAAGCTCCTGAAATAAATTTTGCACCTGAGTCAGTAATTTACAGTTGTGCAATAGTACCACTAAATGCCTCACTAATGAGAGCCAGAGAAAACATGATAAACTTTGCCTACAAATGGATTGAAATTCTGGGGGTTCCAACATGCTAGAATTAAAGGATTTGGGCGGTACGAACGCAAATATAAAGGAGCAATAATTCTCAAGGAGAAAGGCCAGATTCAGCCATGTGTGATATTGACAACTCTATCTCATGGCGGGGGGAGGGGATCCTGACCTCATTACCTACCTCAAAACTGATTGAATTGTCCTTGTGTGTTCAGTTAGCTGATCACCTTAAATGTAAAGACCATACCCCAGTGCCTATATCATTGCTAGCAATATATCAGCAGTGGGCACCGTTGATGGGATGTCCTCCCGATTTGAAAGGCACTACATAAATATAATTTTTGTTGTTATCAACAATAATAATTTGTGCATTAGTATCTTATCACATCATTGAGACTTCACAAAGCACTTCATAGAATATACTGTAAAGTGGATTGGCTGTGTATTTTATGAGCGAAACACTGCAGCTAATGGCACACAACAGTGTCCCACAAGCAGTCTATAATTGAGTGACCAACTTATATCAAAGTATATTGCTGGAAAAAAGGGGCCTTTAACTAAATTTGCTGTATGTTTTAAAAATTGTCCTTGATGATTCTTATATTCCAACATGAAACACTAAAATGAATTGCAATGTAAACAACAACAAAAGCAAAATTACATTTGTATAGTGCCTTTCACGTCAGCAGGATGTCACAAGGCGATGGACAGTCATTGTTTCAGACCCAAGCTGGGGACAGTGAGGGTGGAGGGAAAGGGAGAAAATTGGAGTGGCCAATGGGGCCGTCCAAGAGGTGGGTCTTGAGACGGAACATGAAGGAGGCCAGGGAGGATGCGAGGCGGAGGGACTGCTGGATAGAGTTCCAGAGGTTTGGGGGCAGATTGGCTGAAGGTTAGCCCGTATAGGATCGCCAATAGTGGGGCGAGTGGGGCGGGGCACAAGGAGCAAGCCGAAGCCTGCTTAGTGGAGGGGGCGGGCGGGTTGTTACGGGGTTACGAGGTCATGGATGTTGGGTGGGTGGGTTCATGGAGGGCTTTGAATGTGAGGACCAGGATCTTGAATTGGATTCTCTGGATGATAGGGAGCCAATGGAGTCGGGCGAGGATGGGAGAGATGGGGTCACAAACTATGGAGTGGTGGAGGACACGGGCCGCAGAATTCTGGATTATCAGCAAACTGTGGAGGGAGGAATTGGGGCGGCTGACAAGCAGGGATGTAACGAAGGCATGAATGAGGGTTTCAGCGGCGTTGGGGGTAAGGTAATGGCAGAGTTGGGCAATATTGCGGAGGTGAGGGAAGGCAGAGCGGGTCATGGTCTGAATGTGGGGAAAGAAAGGCAGTTGCGGATCGAACAAGACACCTAGGTTCCTGACTGGCTTGGTGAGATCGAATGAGCAACCATGTAGCTTGATGCTGCAAGCGCCAGATGCGTGAAGGCGCTGACAAGAGCCAATCGGGAGGGCCTCAGACTTGTTGACATTCAACTGTAGAAAGTTAGCTCTCATCCAGGACTTGATGTCTGACAGGCAGTCTAGCAGGACAGTAATAGTCCTGGAGTCGAAAATAGAGGCGGAAAGATAGAGTTTGGTGTCATCCGCATACATGTGGAAGTTAACCCCATGTCTGTGGATGATGTCACCAAGGGGGAGCATATAGATGTTAAAAAGTAGAGGCTCAAGGATTGAGCCCTGGGGGATGCCCCGGTAATAGTGCGGGGGCTGGAGGAGAAACCATTGGTAGTGACGAGGTGGAGATGATGGGAAAGGTAAGACTCGAACCAGATGAGGGCAGGTCCTTGGAGACTGAGCGGGGTGGAGAGGCGGTGCAGGACGATGGAGTGTCAACAGTGTCGAAGGCAGCAGAGAGGTCGAGGAGTTCAAGGAGGCAGAGAGAGCCCAGATTGCAGATGTTTAGAATGTCGTTACAGACTTTGACCAGGACTGTTTCCGTACTGTGGGAAGCACGGGAGCCGGATTGCAGGGTTCGAAAAGGGAATGGCAAGAGAGAATGGAGCGAAGTTGGGAAGCAATGACTCATTCCAGGGCTTTGGAGAGGAATGAGAGGTTGGAGATGGGGCGGTAGCTGAAGAGTAGGGATGTGTCCAGTGAAGGTTATTTCAAAATAGTGGAACCATCGAGAAGAGCATATATTGTGTCTGTTTTAATATTTCAAAGCGTTATTAACTCTTTGTTTTGAGTTGGTTGCCTTCAATTTGAATTGGGCATAATTGGATCTTGTTGCCAGTGAAATACTGTAATGCAGTTTTAAATTTCAATTGTTCTGGACTTGTTTGAGGTTACTGAAATAACTTGTTTTCCAAAGCAAGTTGAGCATTACACATTTTAAGTTAATTTAAGTTAATGAACTATTGACATTGTACTCAGATTAAGAAGTGAAAACATTGAGCCACTTACTGTATTGTTGACTCAGTCAATGTAATTCTTGCCTCTGAGCCTGCAGGTCACAGGCAAGTTGGATCCACAACTGGCTGCGAGACAGAAAGCAGAGAGTTATGGTGAAGGGCTGTTTTTCAGAATGGAGGGAAGTGTGTAGTGGCATCCCCCATGGTTTTGGGACCACTGCTCTTTTTAATATATGTTAACAATCTGGACTTAGGTGTAGGGAGCACAGTTTCCAAGTTTACAGATGATACTAAGTTAGGGAGAATAGTAAATAGTGAGGAGGATAGTAACCATCTGCAAGAAGGTATAGATAAAATGGTAAAGTGGCAGATGAAGTTAAATGCAGAGAAGTGTGAGATGATACATTTTGTGAGAAGAAATGAAGGGAGGCAATATAGGCTAGATAGTACAATTTTAAGGGGTGTGACGGAACAGAGAGACCTGGGGATTTGTGTTAGTGACTCTTTGAGGGTGGCAGGACAGATAGACAAAGCCGTTAAGAAGGCATTTGGGATACTAGACTTTATAAATAGTGGTATAGAGTACAAAGTCAGGAACTGCTGACTAACCTCTATAAAACTTTGGTTAGGCCTCAGCTGGAGTACTGTGTCCAATTCTGGTTACCACACTATAGAAAGGATGTTAAGGCATTGGAAAGGGTACAAAGAAGGTTTACTAGAATGGTACCAGGATTGAGGGACTTCAGTTATGAGGAAAGGCTAGATAGGCTAGGTTTATTCTCTTTGGAACAGAGAAGGTTGAGAGGAGACCTAATAGAGGTTTATAAAATTATGAGGGGATTCAACAGGGTGAATAAGGAAAAAATGTTTCCATTGGTGGGTGAATCGTGATCACAGATTTAAAATATTTTCAAAAAGAAGCAAAGGGGAGCTAGGTAGAATTTTTTTCACTCAGTGGATTACTCGAATCTGGATGCATTGTCTGAAAAGGTGGTGGAGGCTGATTCGATAACAGCTTTTAAAAGAGAATTAGATCTTTATTTAGGAAAAACATGTCTGTTAAGTTATGGGGAGAGAGCTGGGCAGTGGGATTGAGTTATTCTTTTCAAAGAGCTGGCACAGACCAAATGGGCCGAATGGCCTCCTTTTGTGCCGTAAAATTCTATGATTCTATGAGAGCTAACTTTCTGCAAAGTTGAACGTCAACAAGACTGAGACCTTCCTGATTGGCTTCCATCAGTTCTTCCACACCTCAGACACTGAATGCATTACCATCCAAGGATGCACACTCCAATTTATTAAGCTAGTCCGGAAACTTCACATCTTGATTGACCTGCAAGAATCCTTTCCACCCCTATCCATGCCAAGACCTGCTCTGCCTACCCCCACCTCCGCAACTTTGCCAGGCTCCACCATTGTCTCACACTGCAGACAGCTGAAACCCTCAGACATGCATTAATACATATTTCCTTACTCCACATGCCTGATAATAATCCCTCAAAATAAAAAGCAATAATAAATTGGTATTTCAATCCATGATTGTTTGTGGGACACTATTGTGTGGAATTGGCTGCCACTTTCACCCACATATATACAGTCAATTCACCCTACAGTATATTCTGTGAAATGCTTTGAGTCGTCCATATAAAGACGTAAAAAGCGCTATAGCAAATCTAAGGATTATTATTCTTATACCATTCAGGCTTCACAATGCAAACTTTCTGCCTCTCAGCCTCCCCAACTCCTCCTTTCATAAGCAATAGATTATCTAGAACTTTGCAGCCCATGCCCTCTGCCACACCAGGCTCCGTGACCTTATCAACCCCAACTCCACTGGCTTTCCCATCACACAGAGGATACAGTTCAAGATCCTTATCCTTACCTTTAAAACCCCCCTACCTCTGTGACCTCCTAACTCCTGACCAACCAGCCTGCTCCCTCCTCTCAGCAGACTCTATCCTGCTTCATGTTCCTCGCCTTGCCCACCCAACCATTGGTAGGTGGGCCTTCAGTCACTCTGTTCCAGCCTCTGGAACGCCATCCCATAGACCCTCTATTATGCCCCGTCCCATGCCTCCTTTAAGATCCATCTCAAGACCCTCCTTTTCTACTGTGCCTTCGATCACCCGCCTTGCCGCCTGCCTTGCATGCTTCCCAATCCTGACTCACAGCTCGGGTCCGAAACACTGATTGTCCAGCGCCTTGGGACAACCTCCTGACATGAAAGGCGCTATACAAATGTAAGATAATTGTTGTTGTTTATGGTCACTGTTGAGTTGGTAGCTCTTGTTCAATTCAAACTCCCTCCCATCCCCCAATGCACCAATTTCCATTTACCCAAATGTTCTCTCTGATAAGACCTTTAATTGTGTTTATTGTGTAACTATTAATAAAAGTTTCAATTACAAAATGGCAATTACTATTAATTATGTTATTGTTGTAAGTTCACTGTCATGGACTCATTGTCAACATTGCTATGATTTGCGTGATGGAAGAAATCTGTGTTAGGTAGACACTGGGAATTATGAGGGCATTGACCTTATGTACTGAATTTCACATGAAAACTCTTCACGTGCTCTGAATTATCACTAGCTGTATGATGAAATACACTGCAATAAGACTGCACTTACTTGACATGCTTGAAAGGTGCTATAAAAGTGTAATTTTGTTGTTGTTGGTAGATACTTTCCATCTGAGCCTGTTGACCTATGAATATTTGAACATTCCAATTCTTCTTCTGAATAATAATAACTGTAATGCCTGCATTTGATATAACACCTCTAACATTGAGAACATTTTAAACCATTTCTGTGAAGTTTAGTTATTGGGTATTGTCAGGTGAAAGCAATAGCCAGTTTTGCCCAGAGCAATGTCCCACAACCAGCAATGAAATGAACAGCCAATTTATCCTGAGGACATTTGGTAAGAACACCAGGAAATACTCTTTTCAAATAGTACCATGGAATCTTGTACACCTAAACAGGTAGATGTCGAACCTCAAATAGTTCAGAGTTTCATTCAAATGACATAACCTCCGACAATGCAACACTCCACCAGCACTATACTGGATGGTCCACCTGGAACTCCATGCCAATTCTTTGATGACTGTTGCATCACTATTTATTTTCACCGTTAGCACAGATACATTCCCGATTCCTTCAATTCCTGCAAATGAAAACACTGTTTTCTGTACAGTGGAACCCACTTGTGCTTCAAAATGCTGTCTATGCCAAACACATTGACCATTTATTAACCCTCTGTCCCCAGCAAATCATTCTCTGATTTTGTTGTTTATCATTTTAGTAATTTTAGATTTGTTTTAACAATTTTCTTTCAAAACATTTGTATTTTTTATTCTTTTAAAAGCACAGTAATGCTTAACATCAGAGTACAGTGATGATATTCTACCACTCATTGTCACAGTGGTGTACCCTCGACAAGCCAACAACATTTGTGTAGTGTTTTTCACGTCAACAACAACAACAACAACAAATTACATTTATAGAGCGCCTTTCACGTCGGGAGGACGTCCCAAGGCGCTGCACAGGGGGAGTGTGACCCAAGCTGGGAGGGGAGTGTTTGGGCGGGGGTGAAACAC
>JAAILG010019554.1:0-14181 GCA_012026655.1 Hydrolagus affinis
TCCACGACTGTGTGTGGGACACTGCTGTGCGCAATTGGCTGCCGCAATTCGCCCACAAATATATACAGTCAATTCACTTTACAGTGTATTCTGTGAAGCGCTTTGGGACGTTGATAAAATGTGGAAAGCGCTATATCAAATGCAAGGATTATTATTATTATTATTATTATTGATATGTCTCAGACTGCTTCACATAAAATACTGTAAAGTGAATTGACTCTATTTCTGGGCATAATACGACAGCCAACTGTACAAAAAGGGGCAGAAGGACAAACCTGGGAACTACAGGCCAGTCAGTCTAATGTCAGTACTAGTGTGGAAACATCTAGAGACGATAATCAGGGACAAGACAGATCTTCACTTAGAAAGCTATTGGTTTATAAAGGACAGCCAGTATGGATTTGTTCAAGCAAAATCTTGCCTGACAAATCTGATAGAGTTTCTTGATGAGGTAACAGAATGGATAGATGAGGTTAGTGCAGTTGATGTAGTTTATACTGACTTTCAAAAGGCATTTGACAAAGTGCCATATAAAAGGCTTATAAGGAAAATGGAAGCTTTAAAAGGGACAGTGGCAGCATGGATCCAGAACTGGCTGGGAGACAGAAAGTGGAGAGTTGTGGTGAATGGCAGTTTTAATGACTGGCATCCCACAGGGATCGGTATTGGGACCATTGCTTTTTTAAAATTTCTATTAATGATCTGGACTTGGGAATAGGGAGTACCATTTCCAAGTTTGCAGATGACACAAAGTTAGGAAAAATTGTAAATAGTGAGGAGGATAGTAGCCATCTGCAAGAAGATATAGACAGAATGATAAAATGGGCAGACACATGGCAGATGAAATTTAATGTGGAGAAATGTGAGGTGATGCATTTTGGGAGGTGAAATAAGGGGAGGCAATATCGGCTAGATAGTACAATTTTAAGGGGTTTGAAGGAACAGAGAGACCTGGGGGGGTTGTGTAAGTGATTGTTTGAAGGTGGCAGGACAGGTAGACAAGGCTGCTAAAAATAAAGGATACTCAGCTTTATAAATAGGGGCATAGAGTACAAAAGTCAAGAAGTTCTGACTAACCTGTATAAAATTTTGGTTAGGCCTCAGCTAGAGAATAGGCCTCAGCTACTGTGTTTAATTGTGGTCACCACACTTTAGGAAGGATGTTAAGGCATTGGAAAGGGTGTGGAGGTGATTTACCAGGATGGTACCAGGAATCATAGAATCATACGGCACAAAAGGAGGCTATTTGGCCCATCGAGTCTGTTCCGGATCTTTAAAAAGAGCAATTTAATCCCACTCCCCAGTTCTCTCCCCATAACCTCGCAAACCCATCCTCTCCAAATAAATGTCTACCTCTTTTTAAAAAGTTGTTATCAAATGGGCCTCCACCACCTTTTCAGGCAATGCATTCCAGATTCGAACAACTCGCTAAGTGAAAAAAATTCTCATTTCCCCTCTGCTTCTTTATGAAACTATTTTAAATCTGTGAACATGAGTCACTGATATGCCCACCAGTGGAAACTGTTTTTCCCTATCTACTCTGTCGAATCCTCTCATGATCTTAATGACCTTTATTACGTCTCCTCACAACCTTCTTTGTTCCAATGAGAATAAACCTAGTCTCTCTAGCCTTTCCTCATAACTGAAGTCCCTCATTCCTGATACCATCCTAGTAAATCTCCTCTGCACCCTTTCCATTGCCTTAACATCCTTCTTAAAATGTGGTGACCAGAATTGTACACAGTGCTCTAGCTGAGGCTTAACCAAAGTTTTATAAAGCCTAGTATCCAATATGGTTTTTTGATAGCCTTGTCTATCTGTCCTGCCACTTTCAAAGAATTACTTACACAAACTCTCAGGTCTCTCTGTTCCTTCACATCCCTTAAAATTGCACTACCTAGACTCTATTGCCTCCCCTCAATTCTCCTCCCAAAATGCATCTCCTCACATTTCTCTACATTAAACTTCATCTACCATGTGTCTGCCCATTTTACCATTCGGTAAATGAGCGACTTCAGTTATGAGGAAAGGCTAGAAAGGCTAGGTGGATTATCATTGGAGCAGAGAAGGTTAAATGGAGACCTAATAGAGGTTTTCAAGATGATGAGGTGATTCGATAGGGTAAATAGGGAAAAACTATTTCCACTGGTGGATGTGTCAGTGACTCGTGGTCACAGATTTAAAATAGTTTCTAAAAGAAGCAGGGGGGAGGTGAGTAGAAATGTTTTCACTCAGTGAGTTGTTCGAATCTGGAATGCATTGCCTGAAAAGATGGTGGAGGCCGATTTGATAACAACTTTTAAAAGAGAGGCAGACATTTATTTGGGGAGGATGGGTTTGGAAGGTTATGGGGAGAGAGCTGGGGAGTGGGATTGAATTGTTCTTTTCAAAGAGCCGGCACAGACTCGCTGAGCCGAATGGCCTCCTTTAGTGCTGTATGTTTCTATGTTACTATGAAATTGCGCATAGGAGTGTCCCACAAAGAGATGTAGATTGACTGACCAAATTATTATTATTATTTATTTTTGGAAGGGATTATTACCCCTAGAAAGCGATTCGTGAATGGTCTAACTAACAATCGGGTTCCAACTTATTGCTAGGTAAACAGGATCATTGAAACCAATGAACTGAATTATTTGCCTTTGCAGAGCATCATCATATTAAATACATAATGTCTCAGCTCTGGACATGAAACTTCTGAGAGCAGCCTGTAGGTGGAACCATGCACAGGGAGACCCTTCATTTCAATCAACAATTCCTGCAAGCAATTCAGTCTCCAAATTCATCTGAGCCTAAGAAAGGGAAGAAGGAAGGAAGATCTCACCTCAATCAATAATCGTTCTTCCAAAGATAGTGCTCCAAAATTAAAATATGTATTACAATAAATTATTATTACAAATTAGTTCAAAATGTAAATCAAGGTTGTGGAAGATCTATGACTTGTACCTTTGAGTCGACTATTTATCTGATTTATCATGCAATGTTCCACATCGAATGAAAACTTTAGAGCACTTTCATTGCCTCAGTTTCTTTCTGCACAAAACCCACCCAAACAGCCAATAGGAATATGACTTATCAATGTACCCAACCATCTTACAATACTCCACAAATTATTTGATAAATCTACTAAATTGTTTACCATCTACTTACAGGTAACATAACTAACTACTCTTAGTTTGTGTTCAGAGCATCCACCCAGCTTGAAATATTTAACAAATTTACTGATTTATTGCTCTTGAAACTGTGCAATGCATCAGGGTGTTTGACCAATACTATGACCTTTTCTTCTATTACTTCAGATCCACTATTGTGTTACAATGGCAAAAACAGATTCAAACTGTCTAGGTGTGGAAATGATTTACGTTGATGGATCCAATGCACTGGAGTACCAGGGACTGAATTATGTGGGATTTAGCTCCCAGCGGACTATAGGCAGGGAATGAAAGGACGAGCTGCAATCTGTCACTGGATTATTCTCATCAGATGCTTATTTTTTAATGTGTTGCTGGGCTCTGATACAGTCTTCAGATAGAGATATAATACCTCTTGCTGAAGACAAATGTGTTGAGCACGAAGGATTAGGTACTTTGGTAACCCAGCACTGAGGAATTAAAGCCAGCTGCTTTCTGGATGACCAACCGGCTGACAGAGTGGAGAGATGCAGATTCTGTCAAGGTTAGCTCAGTGCAGTGTGAGCTTCATGTAGATAAATAATTCAGCGCTTACAGCAGCAGCTAGGAAAGGAAGTCTAAGACTCTATAGTGGCTACACAGAGCAATCTCCAGGTTTATCTGAGCTTTTTGAAATGTCTGTCTCAAGTTATTTGTTCTGAAACATCAGAGATTTGCTTGATATCCCACATTTTTCAAAGTAAATGAAGTGCCTGAGGGTTCTGCGGTGTTCTGGTGACTCACTGAGGGGTTTGTGCACTATATATAGTTCATAGTAGGCACAAGCAGCAGAGAACAGGCAGAGGAAATGGTCCCCACTGTGTGACCATCCAACAAGCCTATACCGTGTCGCCAGCCTGGGAAAGAGGGGTTAACTCAAACCATTCACCTATAAAACAGTCACTACACTTTACAGTGTATCCTGTGAAGCATTTTGAGGCATCCTCCCCTCAAAATGCACCACAAATGTAAGGAGCTGACACTTTTTTTGAAAATATATACTTATTTGGAAATATAATATTTGATACAGCACACAACATAAAATACAGCAAAATTTGTTGCATATTTTCTATGCATCCCAATACAACAACAACTTGCACTTACATAACAAGCCTTCTGTACATAATATTCACTTTTTTCGGGGCAACTGCTCTATAAGGTGGGTGTCTCCTTGTATCGCTCTGTTTCCAGAGGGCTTTTGCATACTTGCAATCCAGGAGTGGTGGATTTCTATTGCTGTCCTGAGGGCAGCCTGTGGTGACAATGAGGCCCCAGCAGTACAAGAATGTCCTGTTGTTGAGCACCTATCATCAGCCAGGCCGTGTCCAGATGTTTGTTGGATAAGACCGGTGACAAGGCGTTCTAAGGAGCCAACACAGAGTGGCTAGCTCGACTCACTTAGAAGTGGAAGATTCAGTCAGCTTTCACTGTCTGACCAGCCCACAGCAGGTGACCAGCCCACAATAGGTAACCAACCTACACTGTACAAACAGCTAACATGACAAGAGCAGCCAAACAACAAGTGACTAGCTTATACCACTGATTAACCAGCCAATACCATACAAAACTACTCATGTGAACTGCCAAACCAGCCTTTACCCAGGGGACCAGCCAGCAATGTGTGACCATGTTACATTATGTGACTAGCCCATGTGACCAGCCTACCACTTGTCGCCAACTTATACCATGTGACATCTTACACCTCCGCACAAACTGCCTCCAAAGGTAAATACCACTTCTCCCTCCCTCACCATACTCTCCCCACTCCTCACAGTCCATAGTCATCTCTACTCACACTCCTCAAATCCTCTCCATAACCATTCTCTCTTCCATCCCCCCACACCAGGAAATCCATCCGCATTTCCCAACAAAATGTCTGCTTCCACTACAATAAAGCCTCACTATCCACGACCTCAGCCCGAGATGAGTACATTGATATTTTTGGGCTTGCAGAAACTTGGCTCTCCCCCAGGGACCCCGTCCAACTAGTTGAAGCCTCCACTCCTCGTTACACCTTCCACCGCATCACCTGCCCTAACCAACACGTGGCTGGGTGGCCCTCATCTCCAAAACTTCTATTGGTCTTTCCCCTTATTCCTCTGGCTGCTTTTCCTCATTTGAGCACTTCACCCTCTACCATCCCTATTCTCACTCACTCAAAATTCTCCTGGTCTACTGCCTCCCCAAACCCCCATGGCTCCTTCCTCTCTGATATCTCTGCTCTCCTCTCCTTGTCCCTCTGCTCAGAATGTCTGCTCATAATGAGTGACTTCAAACTCCACCTAAAGCTCCCTGGCACCACATCCTCACATTCACTGCCTCACTCTCCTTCCTAAACCTCACTCTCCACATCAACTCATTGAGCCACAATGATGGCCACATCCTCGACCTCGTGATCACACATGGCCTTGATATTTCTGACCTGTGCATCACGGACAAGGTCATCTTGGACCACTTCCTTCTCTCCTTTGCCTCTTGCATCCCTCTCTCCTCCATCAAGCCCACAACCATGCTTCTCCACCCATGGAAAAGGCTTCCCTCCAAGACCCTCATGAAGGCCCTCTCATCCTCAGACCTCCTATCCCTTTGGCCTTCTACCCACAATGATCCTGAAGTAGATTGTCAAGCTGCTCCATGATCACTTCTTCTCCAACCTCAACTCCCATGTCCCCGTAAAATCCAGGACCATCTCCAAACCCACCCACCCACCCACCTAATCAATCAATCAATCAATCAATCAATCAATCAATCAATCAATCAATCAATCAATCAATCAATCAATCAATCAATCAATCAATCAATCAATCAATCAATCAATCAATCAATCAATCAATCAATCAAAACTTACATTTATATAGCGCCTTTCACGTCGAGAGGACGTCCCAAGATGCTGTACATCCAAGTAGGGACAAGAGCAGGGTGGGGAGGGGTCAGGGCAGGATGAAGGAGAGTAGGATGAAGGAGAATATTTGTGGGCAAAATTCCCTTGATACAACAGCCACCTCCACTCCCTGAAATCCCAAACCCAGCTGCTCGAGCACAGGTAGCAGGAAACCAGCTGTAGCTCAAGCATATTCACAACTACTGCTGTTCCCTGTTGCAAGCAAAAATGTGCCCTACTCCACAACAACAAAATTATACTTCTATAGCGCCTTTCACATCAGGAGAATGTCCCAAGGCACTGGACAGTCATTGTTTCAGACTCAAGCTAGAGTCAGAAATGGGGTGGGTGGAGGGAAAGGGGGGATTTAGGGTGACTGATGGGACCGTCAAAGAGGAGGGTCTTGAGGTGGGCCTTGAAGGAGACCAGAAAGGGGACGAGGGAGAGAGACTGTGGGATGGAGTTCCAGAGGTTGGAGGCAGAGTGGCTGAAGGCTCAATGCCGATGGAACATGTAGTTGCCAATCAATTTCATGCACACCGCTACCTCAGCACCCTACTTGAACACTTCCGCCCTGCCCACAGTACATAGACAGCACTCCTGAAAGATACAAATGAGTTGCTCACTATCTAGCCAGGGCTCCCTCTGCCTCCTTGTCCTCCTGGACATCTCCGTGCATTTGATAACAGTCGACCAAGCCACCCTCCTCCACCACCTGTTCTCCATCATCAACCTTAGTGGGACTGCACTCACTTAGTTCAAGTCCTACTTCACAAACGGCCAGCATCACATCTCTGAAAATGGTTCTTCTTCTAATTTCCAGCCAATCACCTGTAGGGTACCCCAAGAATCCATCCTTGGCCCTTCTCTTCCTCATCTATATGCTCCCAGACACTGAGTTAACTTGTGTGTGAATGACACCCAATTCTACTTTTCCAACTCCAGTTGTGACCCCCCAGTCCCCTGATGTTCTGTCAGTTTTTCTGTTGGACATCAGGAGCTGGATAAGCGCAAATTTCCTGCAGTTAAACATCAACAAGATGGAAGCCATACACTTTGGTGCTTGTCAACGTGTCCTTTCGACAGGACTAACCTCCTCAACCTACCTGACAAGCCCTTAAAACTCTCCAAACCCATGCACAACTTAAGCATCAGGTTCAATCCCCAGTTATCCTCCCTCCCCCATATCCAGCCTCGCACAGGACTGCTTTCTTCCATCTCTGCCACATTGCCCATCTCCCCCAATTCCTCACAACCAACAGCTGCCAAAACCCATGTCTCGGCTCGACTACTCCAACACCCTCCTCGCCAGTCTCCACTCTTCCACCATCCAAAAAATTCAGCTCCTCCAAAACTCCATCACCCGCATTCTCACCCTTACCAAACTTTGTACCCCGATTACCCCAATCCTTGCCAAACTCCACTGGCTCCCTGTCAGGCAACGTCAAGATCCTCACTCTTGTGTTTAAATCCTTCCACTACTCGGCACCGCCTACCTCTCTAACCTCCTCTCTCCTCACAGTATTACCCACTCCCTCCACTCTACTGAGAGTGGCCTCCTCCTTGTCTTCCAAATCCACTGCTCTACCATCAGCAGCCATGCTTTCAGCCACTACACCCCAAAATTCTGGAACTCTCTCCCTCCCTTTGCTTCACGTCCCTCTTTCCTCATCTTCAGGTCGCACCTAAAGCCCTTTCTCTTCAATCCCACTGATGGTTTCTGTCTTCCTCCGTCTGGTTCAGCCTCAGGCTCTGCCATTGTGAAGTTGTCTGAGGCACCGCTCAGCATGGAGGGTGCTTATATAAATGCAAGTTGTACTTGTTGTCATTGATAGGCATACACATCCCACAACACTCAAGAGAAGATATTCAGGGTACATGGAAGATACAAGGGATACATCACTTCTAACTGTTGATTTTTATGGGTATCTGGGGGTTGTGCTGCAAACCTCGCTCATCTCGCAAGCAAGAAGACCCAGGAGTGATACCTTAGGCGCATGTCCTTACTCCACACGTCTATGTTTACCGAGCAATAAGGAGAAACTTTATTGTTAGTTGATTGGCGCATAGCTTCCCGGGGGTAATATTCCTTTCAAAATAGATGAATAATAATAATTTGGTTACTCTATCCATGACTGTTTGTGGAACACTGCTAAACTCAATTGGCTGTTTGTTTTGCCCACAAAATATACAGTCAATTCACATAACAGTATAGTCTGTGAAGGATTATTATCACACAAAGCACACTTTACAGTATATCCTGTGAAGAGCTTTGGGACAAACTCCTGATGTGAAAGGCATTAAACAAACCATAAGGATCCATTTTGTCAATGACTTTTAAAAAGGGATTTAAGATGCACTTTTTGGTTTTGGAGTTGCTAAAAATAGAATTAGGCAGAAATGTGTTACTAACACATCCCTATAATCTTATTATAAGATTGGTAGAATTTTTTTTTGCCATTCTAGGTCTAGCGTAAGAAAAAAATGTTGGTCTATGCTGAGAGAGAACCCAAATCTACCCTGTACTTATCCAGTGTTATTAGAGACTGATCCTTTCATCTGACTGCAAAGCTGATCAGGAAAAAAGCAAATCCATCTTCCTACAGCCTGACACAAGACTTATCAGACAGTGATGATATTATACACAATATTTACTAATATCACAATATAACTAATATCTGAATGTGGCAAACAGTAGGAATCAGTCATAGAATGTCACAGCCTCTTCATGATCAGATCCTGCCAAAAGGTATCACACTTCTAATAACTGTTTAGTCGCCTGATCTATTGAAAAAAAGTAATAAATTGGTCACTTCAATCCACGAATGTTTATGAGACACTGCTGTGTGTGCAATTGACTGCTGCAGTTCTCCAACAAATATACAGTCAATTTACTTTACGGTGAAGCACTTTGAGAAATCTAGAAGATGTGAAAAGCACTGTATAAAATGAAAGGATTATTATTATTAATTTAGAATTCATAAATTTAACCCCAACTTGAAAAACAGGTTTCTTCAATTCTCAGCACAATTGACTGAACAAATTATTATTGAATTTAGGAAATGCCCATAATTGTTTATTTTGAATATAAATGTGCAGTAAAATAATAGTAATCCTTGCATTTGATATAGTCAACAATATTTGACTATACAACAACAACAACAAAATTGCACTTATATAGCGCCTTTCACGTCAGGAGGACGTCCCAAAGCGCTGAACACTCCGGTCGGTACCCGAGCGGGGGTGGGGAAGGCTGGGGTAGGGGGAAGGGGAAGGAGAGTGGGAGAGGGGGAAGAGTTAGTGGGGCAGCCAAAGGCACGGTCGAAGAGGAAGGTCTTGAGACCGGCCTTGAAGGAGGAAAGGGAGGAAGCGAGGCAGAGGGCCTGTGGGGTGGAGTTCCACAGTGTAGGAGCAGAGAGGCTGAAAGCCCGGCCGCCGATGGTTGGGCGGTTAGGGCGGTGGACGCGGAGCAGGCCTGAGTCTGCTGAATGGAGGGTACGGACAGGCTGATAGGGAGACAGTAGGTGGGAGAGATAGGTGGGGGCAAAGCTGAGAATGGCCTTGAAAGTGAGGATGAGGATCTTGGGATGGGGAGCCAGTGGAGATGGGCGAGTGTGGGAGTGATGTGGTCGAGAAGCCTGGTACAGGAGAGTACACGAGTTGCAGAATTCTGAATTACATCAGGATGATGTCTCAAAGTCTGAACTGTAATGACTATCACTGTTGACAAAGGCTGCAAGGCAATTTGTGGACAGCAATATCTCACAAAAGCCATGAAGTGATTGCTCAATTTTCCTTGAGGAACTGTTAGTCAGGATACCAGTAAAAATTCCCTTCACTTTTGAATAGTGGCATAGGATCTTTAACACCCACTTAAACAAGCTGACAGAACCTGTATGTGTGTGTATAACTTTATTGCTTCCATATTTAATCATGTGTTTTGTTTTATTCTCTTCTGGGTGAAAATTCAAATATCCAATTGCAAATCAATAATCTGTTTTAATGAAATATTTAGAGATTTGAATCAATCCACTAGAAATCTGAAACACATGCTACACCCACAACGAGTGCTCAACATAATCCTGAATCCTGCCTCGAGCACTTCATACAGATGTTTACCTGGTAATCTTTTCTTACACAATGTGCAAAAGTGTCTCTGTGTATGTGTATGTAATTTGCGCCTGTGTGTATTTAATTGGACACACAAGGTAGAACAAACAGCATATCTGAGAAACTCAGGAATCCATTACATGGAGAAATCTATTACAATAGACTGCCCAGATCAGACTGAGAGTTCTACACATGTATCAATCAATCAATCAATCAATCAATCAATCAATCAATCAATCAATCAATCAATCAATCAATCAATCAATCAATCAATCAATCAATCAATCAATCAATCAATCAATCAATCAATCAATCAATCAATCAATCAATCAAAACTTACAATTATACAGTGCTTTCACATCAAGAGGACATCCCAAAGCGCTGTATAGTCAGGTAGGGACAAGAGCAACGGGGGAGGGGCAAGATGAAGGAGAGTAGGAGAATTGACTGTATATTTGTGGCAAAATGCGGCAGCCAAATTGTGAACAACGGTGTCCCACAAACAGTCATGGAAATGGGGCCAGGGGAGAAAGGGGGAAAAGAGGGTAAGGCGAGCTGTTGAGGGAGGGGAAAGGAGAGTAGGAAAACTGACTGTATATTTGTGGGCAAAACATGGCAGCCAAATTGCACACAGCAGTGTCCCACAAACAGTCGCGGAAGTGGGGCCAGGGGAGAAAGGGGGAAAAGAGGGTAATGGGGGAGAGGGAAGGAAAGATGGGTGGGGTTAAAATCAGGGAGAAGTGGGGAGAAAGTGAGGTAAGGGGGAAGAGGGAGGGAAGGGGGAAAATGTATGCCACCCATACAGGGGTCCCATTGTTTGGAAAGCAATGCATACTATCTCCTTGGAAGACACATCAAATTTACTTAATTTCAGTGATTATTAGGCAAAGATTGGCAAAATGTGCCTTTCTCCAGGTAATAATTCCTTAAAAAAATTGTTTGTTCATTAACTCCAATTTTAAGGGGTGTGAAGGAACAGAGAGACCTGGGAGTTTTGTAAGTGGTGCTTTGAAGGTGGCAGGACAGATAGACAAGGTTGTTTAAAAAAAAGCATACGGAATACTTACTTATAAATAGGGGCATAGAGTACAAAAGTCAGGAAGTTCTGACTAAACTCTATAAAACTTTGGTTAGGCCTCAACTAGAGTACTGTGTTCAATTCTGGTCACCATACTTTAGGAAGGATGTTAAGGCATTGGAAAGGGTGCAGAGGAGATTTACCAGGATGGTACTAGGAATGAGGGACTTCAGTTATAAGGAAAGGCTAGAGAGGTTAGGTTTATTCTCATTGGAACAGAGAAGGTTACGAGGAGAGCTGATAGAGGTTTTCAAGATCATGAGGGGATTCGATAGGGTAAACAGGGAAAAACTGTTTCCACTGGTGGGTGTGTCAGTGATTCGTGGTCACAGATTTAAAATAGTTTCTCAAAGAAGCAGAGGGGAGTTCAGGAGAAATGTTTTCACTCAGCGAATTGTTCGATTCTGGAATGCATTCCCTGAAAAGGTGGTGGAGGCCGATTCAATAACAACTTTTAAAAGAGAGTTAGACATTTATTTGGGGAGGACGGGTTTGCGCGGTTATGGGGAGAGCTGGGGAGTGGGATTGTTGCTCTTTTCAAAGAGCCGACACAGACTCGAATGGCCACCTTTTGTGCCGTAAGACTCTATGATTCTGTGAAATCCACGGCCATTTGTGGGTCACTGCTGCGCAATTAGCTGCTGCAATTTTCTCATAAAAAAGTTACTCCAATTTACAGTATATCCTGTGAAGCACTTTGAGATGTCTCGAAGACTTGATAAGATGCTGTACCAAATGCCATAATTATTATAAAAGAGAAGGGTTAGAGACCCCAAACTGTAGAATTGGGTACTGTTGTAATTTAACCAGCTCCAAATGCATAGCTTGTCATTGCAAACACATCCTAGCAAACATTCTGATAATTTTCCAGATAGGACTACCCAATGTCATAGGGCTTTAACTTCCAGTGTTAATAGGAGCCAACTAGGAAGAATCTCTAGTAACAACAACAACAACAACAACTTGGATTTATACAGCGCCCTCCACGCCGAACGGTGTCTCGGAGCGCTTCCCCATAATGGATCCCAGGGCTGAGCCCGATGGAGGGGGAAAAAGGTGACCAAAAGCGCGGTCAAAAAGGAAGGTCTTTAGCTGAGACCAGAAGGTAAGAAGAGAGGGGGCGAGGTGAAGGAAGTGAGGATGGGAGTTCCAGAGCCTCAGGGCATAATGCCTGAAGGCACAGCCACCGATGGTGGAGCAGAGGATTCGGGGGACAAGGAGGAGGCCATACCAGGTAGAGCTAAGGCAATGGGTACTGTTGTGATGAGAGAGTAGGTCAGAGAGGTAGTGGGATGCAGGGAGGAGTGGAGGGATTTAAATACAATCGTGACGAGCTTGAAATTGATTCTCTTCGGGACAGGGAAAGAATTTAGCAGGAAGAATCTCCAGTAACCTATGAACATGTGAGTGCAGGACACAAGATCCCCATATAAGTCTGCCAGCAGCCCAATATTATCTGCAAACACGAGCACTGCAGTGTTGTATTGTTTTTAAACATGAAATTGCCTGGCATATCACATTGCTATCCTCTTAACTGAAGAATTTCTGAGGTTTGGGATGACATCTGCTGGATGGTGTTACACGGTGTCTGGGTAACACATGGACAAATATCCAGGGTTTAGAATCCACCGAGATGTCATCCAGAGTGAAGGCCGCTACATAAATACAAGTTGTTGCTGTTGATTGGTATGTACAGAGATAAGCTCCCATCTCCAATATACACAAATATATATGAACAGACACACAAACACTGAAATACACATGCAAACACAAATGTACATACATAATAATGATAATAATACTTGCATTTGATATAGCAGCTTATCACATCTTTGAGACATCTCAAAGCAATTCACAGAATTATCCTGCAAAGGTTACTGTATATTTTGCTGGCAAAACGTGGCATCTTGTTTGGCTGCAAGAAATTGAAGGTTAACCAGGTCATACAACAACAACAACATCAAAATTACATTTACCTTTCACATCGAGAGACATCGAGAGACATCCCAAGGTGCTGAACAGTTAGGTCGGGACCCAAGCGGCGGGGGAAGGATCGAGGTAGGGGCTGGGGGAAGGACAGTAGGAAAGGAGGCAGAGTTAGGTAGAAGGCACGGTCAAAGAGGAAGGTCTTGAGACTGGCCTTGAAGGAGGAAAGGGAGAAAGCGATGCAAAGTGGTTGCGGGATGGAGTTTCAAAGTGTGGGGGCAGAGAGGATGAATGCCCGGCCACTGATGGTAGCCATAATATAAGAACATAAGAATTAGGAGCAGGAGTAGGCCATTCGGCCCCTTGAGCCTGCTCCGCCATTCAATAAGATCATGGCTGATCTTCACACCTAACTCTGATTACCTGCCCTATACCCATATCTCCTAATCCCTCTATTTTTCAAAAATCTATCAGTCTCAGCCTTGAAAATGTTCAAGGACTGAGCCTTTACAGCCTTCTGGGGTAGTGAATTCCATAAATTCACTACCCTCTGAGTGAAGAAATGTTTCCTCAACTCTGTTCAAAAAGGCTGACCCTTAATTTTAAGACTGTGACCCCTGGTTATAGATTCTCCTACCAGGGGAAACAGTCCCTCAGTGCCTACTTTATCCAGCCCTTTAAGAATCTTATATGTTTCAATAAGATCCCCCCTAATTCTTCTGTACTCTAGAGAATAAAGCCCTAGTTTATTCAACCTATCCTCACAGGTCAGTCCCCTCATCCCAGGAACCAACCTAGTGAATCTACGCTGCACGCAAGGAAGCAAGAGAGGGGGTGAGACAGAGGGATTGCAAGATAGAGTTACAGAGTATGGGGGCAGAGATACTGAATACCTGACCACCAATGTTGGGACAGGACGTATGAAGGACCTGGAGCAACTGGTTTCAGTCTAGCAGAGGGAGCGGACAGGCTGATACGGGGTTAGGAGGTCAGAGAGGTAAGTGGGGTGGGGGGGG
>JAAILG010019556.1:0-14178 GCA_012026655.1 Hydrolagus affinis
AGAGTCCTGTTAGTATCAATCCTAGCGTTTGTTCATTAATAAACTTGCTTTATAATTATAATGATAATAATATCTGCAAACTGGCTTGCATGTTACAGATGTGACCTCAGGTGCAAGTCGCCATCGCTGTGGGTGTGAGGGGTGGTGAGGCTGGGGGGTGTGAGGGGGGAGGCTGGGGGAGGGACGGAGGGAGGGGAGGGGGTGTTTGCATGTTACAGATGTGACCTCAGGTGCAAGTCGCCATCGCTGTGGGCTGTGTGTTTGATGTCCAGGGTATGTTGGGTTGGTGAGAGTTGAGGTTCAGCGGTTGGTCCAGTGGCTTGGGACGTCCTCCTGACGTCAAGCCCTGGGGTCAGTGTCATGTTGTTGTTGTTGTTGTATCGTGTCCACTGTAAACAGGAGAGCGGGAAAGGTCCATCTCAATCATTGTAGGTTTTTTATCAAGTTACATTCAATTCCAATCTTTCAAATCAGGAGAATCTAAAAGACCTGAATCAGTAACTGGGAATCTGAGCTGGGAGGAGGTGACTGAGGCTCACGCTCGGCCTCAATGTAATGATTATAATGATGATGATGATGATGATGATGGGAAGGAAGACTGAGAGATGCAGTGACTCCCAAGGTGGAGTTCTGGTGAGCAGAAAGCTTGTCCACCAATAGGGCATCTGGGGCAGGCGGACGTGGATATTAGGATTTGGGGAGATTGCAGTGGCGGGATGGGATGAGGACATTTACAAGGATTTGATGTGAGGATGAAGATTTGAATTAGTTGTGATGAAGCAGTGGTCTGAAGGTTGGTGTGGGGGCTTGTGGAAAGGACACAGATATTATTATTATTATTATTATTATATCCGGATCCAGAACTGCAGTGTAATTTGTTGTTGTTGTTGTTGTTGTTGCAGCTTGTGCAGAGAGTTGCTGGTGGTTCTTGCAAATTGAGCCTGGATACAAACCCTGGCTGAGGGTTGGGATGGGTGGAGAGGGAGTGGAAGAAAAGGGGGATATTGGGGAAGTGTGGTGTGAACCCAGAAATGAGGATTGTAGGGGTTATCCTGGGGTGTACAGAGTAAATAATTTGAATGTTAACACAAAAAGCTAATAATCAATTACAATTCTTATTAATCAGATTTTCAAATGATAGAAGAACATGGGTCAGTGTCTAATGTAAATGAGATAATGCAGAGATTCCAGACAGGCACCTTTCCCTAGTCCACACGCCTGATAATAATCCCTCACAAAAACAATAATAAATTGTTCATCTCTCTCACCCCACGACTGTTTGTGGGGGACGCTGCTGTGTTTCGCCCACAATATAAAAGTCAATTCATTTTACAGTATATTCTGTGAAGCGCTTTGGGACGTCTTAGAAGACAATGCGCCAGCCGCCAGCAAGGATGTGATGGACTGAATGATGTGTTGAAAGTTTTTCCGGTTGTAAGTGTTAGCTTGACCTGTATCAGTGCAGGATGGAAAGGCTGAAATGTGGCTGTTGAGGTCTGGCCTGACCAAATGAAATGAAGGCTCACGTTTACAGACGCGTTAGGCTGATCAGGAAGAAGAAAGCTTCTTAACTTTCTAATTAGTCTGTGCTCAGTAATGGTGGTGTCATCTTTCTCTCAGCCAGGATTAGTACTGGATTCATAAGTGGGTACAAGGCAAGCTGGACCCTGTCACATGGCTGAGTCTGCATTCTGTCTCTCTGACTGTCACTAGCGAGACGCTGGAGCTGGTGAGGAGAAGGCCTGAGTGATTGAGTGATCAGCAGTTTTAAAGCCAGATTGCAGTATGATTGCTGGTGTCCAGCCAAGATTAAATTAAGGGCCCATTGATAAAATTATTCATTGTCAAAAATGAGACACTTCAGTCTGGAAACAGATGGAATTTTAACTCAGAATTTTAACTTAAAGGTATTACTGATATTTTGCAAAACCAGGTTAGAGTTTTGTAAATCTAGACTGTTTACAAGCAAAGACTGCTTTGTGAAACGCAGCATTCCTCTATTCTTGAGGCAGAATTGTACCTTAAGTTCTGCGCCATTGTCTTTCAAATCGAAAACTTTTGAAATTTCAAAAAGAGTTTTATAAATAATAATAATAATCCTTGCTTTTGATATAGCGCTTTTTCACGTCTTCTAGATTTTTCAAAATGCTTGACACAATATACTGTAAAGTGAATTGACTGTACAGTTAACACTCGTCGAGGGCAAGGTTATCGATTTCGAATTAAAAGTATACGAAAGGAAAGTGTCACTTTTTTGCTCAGGGCGCGTGAACCTTGTGTGTGTGTGTGTGTGTGTGTGTACGCGCTGTCCCCCCCCTACCCCCCCCTCCCACCCCCCGCGCGATTGCGCACTCGTGATGCCAGCAGCTCCCGACTAAATCAATGATTCCCCGCGGGCAATGCAGCCTCGGGAAAGTCTTCAGCCTCGGAGCATTGCTCGGTAAACAGAAGAGACAGAGAGAGAGAGTCTCCTGACACTTCCAGGAACAAAGGTAAAACAGTTTAGCTTAGCTGTGGTTTTATTGCTTTGCGATTCTGTTGCTTTATTGCTGGGGGAGGAGCGGGCCCGCCCCAGTACGTACCTTGCATTGGTCGGGTGTGGATGTGCCTGTGGCTGGATCGCACTAACCCCCCTTTTCCCATTACTTGTTAACCTTATCCAATGCGATTTTACCGATTGCGCAGTTTTCCAGGAACGTAACTCCCGTGATCGACGAGGGTTAACTGTGTATATTTGGGGGAAACGCAGCAGCCAATTGCACACAGCAGTGTCCAAAAAACAGATGTGGATTGAAATAAGCAATTAATTTTTGTTTCTTTTTGAGGCATTATTATTAGGTGTAAGGAGTAAGGAACACTCTTTTCCCCCCCACCTCCACTATTCTGTCCTGTCTTACAGATGAAGTCTGATTTCCTATCATAAAGATATACATTGGTAAGAGTAGTTCAGTTGTACTTAGAGAAGAGACACAGGTTGAAGATGTGGAGGGTTCTTCAAAGATTGTACCTTTGTGCCATTTCCTCAATCTCAGCCTTTCTCTAATGTACACAAATCTAGCCCCAGTGTTTAATAGCAAACTACCAATGTGTGAAATACAACAGGCAGAACATTGGGCGTCACAATTACATCTATCAGCCAATGTTTGTATAAAAATCTTGGGGAATGCAGTTGCACCTTTAGATTTCTAACATTTGTCTGTTTGTTAATTACAGGTTAAACAGCATCATGCACTCCCTGTACCTTCTGTTCATCATTGTGCTCAGCAGTGGACTCGCGCTCAGCAAGTTTGATGACTTTGATGATACCGATGACATTACTGAGTACGACGACAATGATTTTGCAGAATTTGAAGATGTGAGTGAGGATATGCCTCAGGAGCCTCCTCAGAAAATTACAACCGTACAAGACGACGAGGAAGAGGCAACTGTAGAAGTGGAAGACCAGGACGAGAACCAAGAAGATTTTGAGGATCCGGATGTACCTGCAGTAAGTACAATGTAATGGTTAATAATCCTTATATTTTGTAGTAATGGGACAATTTGCTTGAATGGTGCTGGCCATTCACTCTGAATGTTGATCGTGAGGCACTCAGGAAAGGAGCCATATAAATGCAAGTTGTTGTAATCTGCCACGATAGAAACAGAAAATCTTCCTCAGTTTCAGTTGCAAGGTGTCTAATTGCTGGACTGTGTAAAAGTTTATTGAGTTTTGCAGGTGTGTAGAATGGAAATGCCTTTCTGGCCCAATATAAGATGCAATTACAAGTTTAGGGATTTTATTTCTTTGTGGAAAGAGCGTTAGAATTCACTTAACAATTATTCGTAAATACTTTTTCCTATTAAAGGACGGAGATGCAGAGAATGAACCATTTGACGATGAAGAATTTGAAGGTTATGAAGAGGTCGATAGGCCATCGAGCAGAAGCAGAGACCCCATTAAAATAGTGAATGTAAGTGTCTGTCTATTTGTTCTCTGGCCTCAAACTGCTAACTTGGTGTTCAGGTCCACAGAATTCCCTGTGTTGTCTGTGTTTCATGCTGTGTGTCGAGTGTCCAGGGTAGTGAGGAGGAACTTGTATCTCTCTACTTGTGTCCTTTGCAATTTCCCCAAATTCCTAACAACTGCTGTCGTTGGCCCATGGTTCAGGTCCCACATCATCTCCAGAACAGCTGGGAGAGCTACTACATGGAGATTCTGATGGTGACTGGGCTGCTCGCTTACATCATGAATTACATCATCGGCAAAAATAAAAACAACCGTCTGGCGGCAGCCTGGTTCAGTTCCCACAAGCAGCTGCTGGAGAGTAACTTTGCCCTTGTCGGTGAGTATTGACACAATTGCTGCAATTAAAGTGTCTACAACAACAAGCCACACGGAGAACTTCACAGGCATAATTATTATCAAATATAGGACTTTTATAGGCAAATACAGCAGTGGTTCAACACCAAGAAAATCACACAAACAGCTATGAGACAAATGAGCAGTTAATCAGGAGGATTGCTGGCTGCTGGACACGCTTGAGAAACTTCCTTCTTTGTCTAAATTGACAAAAGATCTTGAATGTTCACAAAAAGGCAATAGAACATCTATGTTAATGTCTCACCCAAAGGATGTGAAACACATTGATTTTGGCCGAGATTGTGAGTTCGGAACAGACACGGGTCTTGAGTTCATGATCTGATCCAGAGTTCTGAGTACTCGCAACTGAGCCACTTAGACACCGAATGCTGCTGAAGTTGCATAGTAAAAGTGACAGAGATGAACTGATTGTCTGCGAGTGAAGAAAACTGACTGTGGAAAGCAAACCAGTTGACTGACTTGTACCCGTGCGAGGGGAACAGGACCCTACAGAATAACTACTGCATTCATTGGAAGGGAATTTGTGCGGTAGAGCAGTTCATTTTAAGCAAAGTCACTTTTAATAATCGTACCTAAATAATAATAATCATCACCGCATTTGATTTAGCAACCTCCCAGTTGCTCAGTGATTTTCCTGACAACTTCCCAGTTGCTCAGACGGGATTTTCCCAGTGAATTCCCTGACAGCAGAGTTCAGGGTTAGGGGCTTTGGGTTTGCCATCATCACTGCTGTCCTTCACCCTCACTAAGCCTAGGCTTGGTTCCTTGATCGTTTGGCAAAAATGCTGTTGTTGCGTCGTTTTTTTTCTTAATTGTAATTGTCACGGTTTTGTTGTTTAATGTAACTCCGGCCTATTCGCAGGCGACGACGGGATAAGTAAAGAGCCCATCAGCACCGGGACACTACACCAGGAAAATGAACACATTTATAACCTGTGGTGCTCAGGGCGTCTGTGTTGTGAGGGAATGTTGATCCAGCTGAAGGTATTGTGAAACACACATACAAAGTCAATGCTCCTTTTCTCAGTTCTGTTTTTTGATGTTACAAACTAACAGATGTCAGACAGATCAAAACTTCAGAATTTCAGTTTAGTTTGTGGTGAGTTAAATTGGTCTGAGCCGAGATAGAAGTTGGGATCATACGTCCGTGGAGTCCTGAGGCTCAGTGGTTAGAGCACTCACCTTGCAAGCTGGAGACCTGAGTTCAGTTCCAGACAAGGAGAAATACAAAATCTTTCCCCCAAATCTCTGAATCTTTACATTTTACAAGAGGAAACTGCCCAGAGCTGCACAAAATATGGCTTGATCTATGAGTAGTTCAAGATTAATAAAAATTATTTTAATTGCAATAAAATACTGGAAAGGTGCAGTGAGGTATTTTAATTGTTTTGACAGCAGGACTATTTCTGATCATTGAGAATATTTCAGTTTGATGCTGTATGAACTGTGTTAACATTGTTAATCAATACAAAATGGGGGGGAAAAAACTCATTCTGTGACAACTTTCTCCAGTGATTATTTCAATCACATCTCAGTCACCAGCTAAACGCCCCCAAAATATATATTTTTCTTTTATTTTAGTTTTTGAAACGTCAAGATCTGTTGAATGTCCTCGCACGCATGATGAGGCCTGCTAGTGACCAGGTGGTATGTACATATATATGTATATATATATCTGTGTGTGTGTGTGTGTGTGTGTGTGTGATACACATGATATATATTTTGGGGTTTGTTGTGTATTGTCCTCTCCCGGATGAGGATTGAGACAAAACTCAAACTGAGGCGGATAAGGTAAAGTAAGTAATTAGGCGCAAGGTGATACCTGGGTGGCAGCAGGAATAGACTACACTGAGTGTACTGAAAATAAGCCATTGTTAGGAAATGACCCCAGATGTGCTTTGATTACCCGAATAAACTAACTAACCGGGGCCCAGCATTCCGGCGTTTTACGCTCGCCACAAGAAGGTCACTATAGAAATGCAAGTTGTTGTTGTTAATCATCAAAATGCAATCAAGTTCACACATTCGGGCCTGTGACGGGTACGAGGTCTCCCAGTGAAAACAAAAGACTTTGATTTATTTTTCAGCAAATCAAAGTGACAATGAATGAGGAAGACATGGATACGTACGTGTTTGCCATTGGATCACGGAAAGCCATGGGGAGGATGCAGAAGGAGATGCAGGATTTGGTAAGTACCAAGGCGATAGCTCCTGTCCGCAGTGCGATTGAAGTGTGTGTCTGTGTGAGAACATCAAGCATAACGTTTTGTATTTGGTAGGAAAATGCAAATTGTCTCGCACTAAAACGGTGGCCAAATCTTGCACTGAAATTGTCTATCGTACTTCATTCTGGAATGTTATGGATTCCGACCACTTCATTATTGGCTTCTGTGATCGGAGAAGGTTTTGTGTAATTTAATGTTTCTGCCTATTTTTGGAAGTCTGAATTGCTGAAATGTGTGTGATAATCTTGCTGAGTTTCAGCGCCTTGGGCGTCCGCCGATGTGAAAGGCGCTTTATAAAAATAATATAATTTGTTCTTGTTGTTGTTGAGTTACATACAATATATTGTTAAACTTCCAGAGTGAATTCTGCAGCGATAAGCCAAAGTCAGGGTCTAAATTCGGAATTCCGGATTCACTCACTATCCTGTCCGAGATGGGAGAAGTCACGGAGGGAATCCTGGATAACAGGGTAAGCAAACTTAAAATAGAAAATGAGCTGAACTATACGAAATTTAAGTCTCATTTCTCTAGTACACCAGTAACTTGTAGGGATTGTAATAAGGAAATTAGTTGATAATGTCTTGCAAAGAATTGGATTGTTGAAATTGGTTTCAGACTCAAACAATAGCTTCCTTTATTACATAAGTTCTTAAGTCAACAGTTGTACAAGTTCTAATAAACAGTGTCTGTGTTTCTAGATAAAGAGCTAAGTAACTATCAGGAGAAATGTGTAGTGACCGGTTAGTGGCCTGTCCCTGCGGGAATGGCAGCCGACTCTTTGATTCACTTCCTTTCCTTTGATGCGTCACAGATTTCAAGCTACCGCATCTCCAACCTGCTTTTTCTGTCAAAGGTCCTTGAAAGAGTCCTTGCCTCCCAGCTTCGCTCCTTTCTCTCATCGCATTCTCTCCATGAGCCCCTCCAGTCGGCTTCCGTGCTGTGGATCTGCCCCGGTCAAGGTCACATATTATTTCCTGACCGTTTGTGACTTGGGTTCCCTCTGCCTCCTCGACCTGTCCGCCACTTTCGATACAATCCTCCTCCCACCTCAACATTCAAGGTTCTGGGCCTACCTTTCACTCGGCCTTCACTTGGAGCTGCCAACGGCTTTTCCTCCAGCCCTTGCACTGACTCTTGTGGAGTTCCTCAGGACTCTGTCCTTGATCCCCTCCTCTTCACACTTTAGACCCTGACTTTGGCTCCCCTCATCCACCGACATAGATGACAACCAATTCTACCTTTCCGCTTTCACCCTCAACTCCAGGACTACCAGTGTCCTGACTGCCTGTGTCCCAGTAAAGGATTGTAGCTCACATCAAACGCATCATTTGTAAAACACACTTTGTCACATGTCAAACTACTATTTGTAATTTGTGGGAATGCATTTTAATGGTATAGATAAAAATGCCGAGAGTACTGACTCTGTACAAAGGTTTGAGGGTTTTTTCTTCTTTGTTTCCAGATGGTGCATTTCCTCTCGTCTCATGATGATAAGATTGAGTCCATTCATTTCTCGGATCAGTTCTCTGGGCCTAAGATTATACAAGAGTAGGTATCCACTAGCTCGCCATCACAAACAGGTCGATATCAAGAGCCTCACACTTGTCTCCGAATCCCTTCCTGCCCTGGCACCTCCCTCCGACCTGCTTCCTCTCCCACCCTCACCCTCACTGGCTCTGGCCTCCTGCTTGTCCCTCGTGCCCTCTGTTCCAGCAACAGTTACGGTGCCGTCAGTCACTGCGCCTCAAAACTTCCCAAAAGGAAAGGGGGGGATTTATTCTTCTGTTGTTGTCGTTGTCTTTTGCTAATTTGCTCACATGTTTACTAAGGTGACAGTTGGAGGCTTTGGCAACGATAAGGGACTCCCTCTCTCTGTGTCTCTCCCTCTCTACAGTAAGATGTTTACTCAGCATAGCTTTGGGAAATGGATGTGAGACCACCTACAGTCACTGTCTCTGCCGTCATGTTAACAATGGGGACCACAATGTACCTAGTACTGTACCCTCTATATTCAATGTACCTCCTAAAATCTACCTAACACTTCAGAATTTCCCATTCTCATTCCTGTAGAATTTGTTTGTAAAATACATCTTTTTCCCAAATATAAATATGATGTGCGTTAATGTCCTTCTAACATGAAAGGTGTTGTATAAACTTAAATTGTGTTGTACTTTGCTCTATCCTCTCACATCCCGAGCCTGTTTACATTTACCTTTGAATTACCATTTCTTTTATCCGTGTTACCCAGGGGAATAGTTGGGCTAATTTAGGAGGTCAAAGTCCAAATGTCTCTGCTGGAAAGTGTATGTGCATGACTTTGTCTCAACTATGATTTCTCTCATAGTTCCTCTCCCCACAACTGAGAGGGATGCAAGAAACATTTGTGGGAATAAGATGGTGTTCTCATCTCTTCAATTCAATGAATGTTATTGTTTGTTTTTGTTTAGAGAGGGGCAGCCCCTCAAGCTGCCTGATACTAAAAAGACACTACTGTTTACATTTAACGGTAAGTCCAGGTTCGTATATAATTTTTCCTATCATCGTGAGTTATTTGTTAATTTGGGTATTAATTTGACAGACAATGACTGGAGTGATAAACAGTGATCAATGACCTAACCTCACTTGTCTGTGTCTCTCTTCACTCAGTCTGTGCGTCTCTCTTAATATAATAATAATAATCCTTGTATTTGATAGCGCGGCTTTTCACGTCTTATCGACTGTGTCTCAAAGCGCTTCACAGAATATACTGTAAAATGTAGTGACTGTGTGTGTATATATATATATATATTTGTGGGCGAAACACGTCAGCCGATTGCGCACAGCAGCGTCCCATAAACAGTGGTGGATTGAAACAATTTATTATAGTTTTTTTATGAGGGATTATTATTATTAGGCATGTGTGTGAAGTAAGGAAACTTGCCCAAGGTTTCGCCCTGCCTGGATTTGAACCCAGGTCTCTCTCTTGTAAGGCGAATGCTCTAACCACTGA
Source organism: Hydrolagus affinis (assembly GCA_012026655.1). Taxonomy (NCBI): domain Eukaryota; kingdom Metazoa; phylum Chordata; class Chondrichthyes; order Chimaeriformes; family Chimaeridae; genus Hydrolagus; species Hydrolagus affinis. The sequence goes on from JAAILG010019556.1 coordinate 9,575, forward strand.
GCTACAGGACTCCACTAAAATATAGTATATAATTATATAATTGTATAAAAATATACATTAAGTATAGATTAAAGTCACAATACAGCCGTGGGTAAGAACGTTTCAAAGTCTGAACTCAAGTTGTATGGAGCACAATAAGTTGTCAAAACTATATAAAACATGAATGGGATCATAGGTTTTATAAATTAGGACATAGAATTCAAAAACAAAGGGGTGGTGATCAACAAAAACAGTGTCAGGAGGACATCCCAAGATAACCCTTTAGTAAGAGTGGGGGAGATAGACAATGGAAGGCTTTAAAAGTGAGGCCTCAATCCTTTGAGTCAGTGAAGCTGGGTGAGGAAGGGGGCAATGGGTGCAGAGGGAGGACACGAGCTACGAGGTTCTGAATAAACTACAGATGTGGAGTGAAGAGTTGGGAATTCTGGTGAGCAGGTAGTTTTAGTCAAGTCAAGACTTAGTGAGAGCATGAGGGACAAGGGAGACTGAGGGGAGAACGAGTGCTGACCAGAGAAACTAAAAAGATTTATGTTGAGAAAAATTGTTCTGCAGTTTCAAAATCAGGGGTTTTGACAAGGAATGGGGACAAACTATTTACACATTGAAGCATCACCAAAACAAAAAAGGAAAATCTTAGCATTGTTTGTCCACAGTTGGTACCTTTTTTTTAATGTTGATGTTTCTTCAGCTAAACTCTTAAAGTCTCTTTATATAGTTCCTGGTCTGGGCAACACTTCTCCAAAGGACATGGAATCCTTGCTGCCACTGATGAACATGGTCGTTTACAGCATTGACAAGGCAAAGAAATACCGTTTAAACCGCGAGGTGAGGACACATTGAGTAAAAGAAAGATTTCCTGGTGTTTGTCATAAATTATTATTCCTGAGACATTTTTGATTCACGCCATCAATCCTCTGGTAATGTTTCCCTTCCCCCCCCACACCCCCTCCCCCAGGGAAAGATGAAGGCTGATAAGAATCGCGCTCGTGTGGAGGAGAATTTCCTGAAGATGACTCACGCCCAACGACAGGAAGCCGCACAGACACGGAGAGAGGAGAAGAAACGCGCAGAGAAAGAAAGGATCATGAATGAGGAGGATCCAGACAAACAGCGCAGACTCGAGGTATAGAAACCTGGCAGTTACCAGGGTTATAAAAGAGAAACCAACTCACAGCATGATGTGGCTGAGTCTTTGTTAAATTGAATGCACTTGTCCTGAGCTAAGCTTTATAATTCCCTGAGCTAATAAATGTGCAGAGTATTGATCTCACAACCTACTCTAGCCAGTTAATGTGAGATTTCTGAACTCCAGTCGATTTCAGTTTCTCTCAATTCTCTCTGTGTAATTATCTTCTCTCCCTCCAGGAAGCTGTTCTTCGCCGTGAACAGAAGAAGCTGGAGAAGCGACAAATGAAGATGAAACAGATCAAAGTGAAAGCGATGTAGAGAACCAAATGAGGAGTGGTGTTTCCCTTGCATCACATCATTGTTTAATTGTTAAATTTTAATGATAAACTCAGGGCACTAAGTAATCGATTAGCAATTTATACAACAGATGGTTACGCACCACATGCTCCAACAGTCTTTGGTATTTTGGATTTTGATCCCTTCCCAATGTAACTTCTAGTCATTAACTTCCTAGCCTCCGTGAGGTAAGTCTTAATTCTGCAAGGAATGCTAGACCTAGTTTGTGGTGATCCACATTTGGACAGGTTTAAACTCAACTAAAATATAGTTCCATTGTCTTAAGATCATCCCACATAGAGTAAGTTTACTATAACTGGCTGGAATTTGAAATTGACTATTTTTCAAAGGAAATTATGTTGTTTGTACAGAGATTTGGACAGAAGCAGCTGAATGGTGCTTTCATAGGGTCAGTGCCATAAGGGAAACTTCTGTTTGTTTCATTCTCTACCTTTTAAGATGAAAATGGATGAATGGAAATGTATTGGACCTGTGCACTTTCACTTATTTTTACTTATTATTAAATTGCTAATCCATTACCAGCGAATCTCTGCTTCCTAATTGGCTGGAATCGCACAGCCGCTTCTACTTACACAGCGCCGCCCGCAGTCCTACTGGTGTATTACAGACACATACCTACACAGCGCCACCCCCAGATCTCTCCTTCCAAAATAACAATTACTATAATTTGGTCACTCAATCCATGGCTGTTTGTGGGACATGTGTTACCCACAATCTAGTCGATTCCCTTTGCAGTGAAGCGCTTTCAGCTTTGAGATGTATTGAAGTGATGAGGCGCTATATCAAATGCCAGGATTATTATTATCATTATATGCAGCTGTACACTTGTACAACATACACGTGCTACGCTTGCTCACTTGGACCCTGGTTATTTGATGTGAATTGTGTTTGTTTTAGGGCTTCTGGATTCCTGACAGAATCGGTGAAGATTGCAGTCGCTATTAAGGTGCCACAGGAGGACTTCTCTATGAACCTCCCCCCTCCCCCCTCACCACCCGTTCAGCGAGCTCCGGCCGGCTTCATAACATTGGTGGGTGGGCTTTCAGCCTCTCTGCTCCCACACTCTGGAACTCCATCCTACAGTCCCTTTGCCTCGCTCCCTCGCCTCCTTCAAGGTTGGTCTCAAGACCATCCTCTTTGACCGTGCCTTCTGCTCCCTTCCTAACCTCCCTCCCCTCCTAATTCTCTCCCTCCCCTCCTTCCTACTCTGTCCCTCTCCCTCTCCCTCGGGTCCCTACCAGACTCAACACCATGGGATGCCCTCGCGACGCGAAACCCGCTCTATAAATATAATTTTGTTGTTGTGTGACGACCAGATCTGTTACTGAGGTAAGCCTGGCTTCTCCATATATGTGGGTTATTGTCTACTGAAGAGAGCGAGAAAGAAAGGGGGAAAAAAATCTTACATTTTTATCTTTCCTCAAAATGCTTCACGGGTAATTCCCATCAATTATTATCGTGACTTTTTCTGTTGGCAAACAAGGCTACCATTTATTGCTCTGTAAGCGCCTTGCAAACAGTTAATGAGATGTGTGCCTTGCGCAATTGGCTGCCCCGTTTCGCCCTCAACATGTACAGCCAGATGAGAGGACCTGGGTTTAATTCCCAGTAGAGCAAAACATTGGCATGTTTCAGTGGCCTTGGCACACCCTCCTGACGTCAAAGGCACTAAGCAAATGTAATTTTGTTGTTGTATTCCACACACCCCTGTTCACCTCGCAGTAAGTAGGAACCTGGGTGTTAAGTCAACTGTCAGATCCAAGTTGTTGTTGTTTATGTTGGTTTAATTTTAGTTAAATTTTTTGAGCAGTGTTGGTTTAGTTTTGGGAGAGTTTTGGGCAACCATCATATTTTGTTTTTATTTGTTTGTGTTTGTTTTTGCCTTCCCAAACTAGGAATAGAGGCCATTCAGTCCTTGCCCTCTCCCAATTTGTGACCCACCCTGTCTGGCAACATGCGTGTTTCCCTCACGCTGGCGTCTCTGACTTTCGGGCGTCTCTGACTTTATTAATTTCGGGCGTCATTTTACACAAATTTTGTGTTTCCCGGTAACTTCCTGCGCTGCAATTCATTAATGTATTTGTTGTATCTCTAGTTTGCTGTAATTAAGAGAATGGCTTCTTCTGAGGGTTAGGGTTAATGTTAGGATTAGGGTTAGGGGCAACTGTTAAGGTTAGGGTGAGGGTCAGAGGTCTCTCTGACTGAGCAGCGAGAACGTGGCCTGGGCGTCGCCATAGCGACCGGCACTTCCGGCCTAGGCCGCCATCTTGGTAAAGGAACTTCAGATTAAACCAGGCATCACCGCATGCGCATTACTGACACTCTTATAGCGCCACCTGCTGTAGTGGACACACATTACACCCTGATACACAGCGTCGCCTGGTGTAACAGACATACATTACACCCTGGCAACAACAGCAGCAAAATTATAGTTGCATAGCGCCTTTCACGTCAGAAGGATGTCCCAAGGCGCAAGACAGTTACTTGGGACGGCAGCCAATGTGTGCATTACAATATAATAATAATCCTTAGAGTTAGGGTTAGGATTTCTGGCTGAGTTTGGATGAGATAATAGCAATAATAATAATAACAATAATAATAATATTAATAAAGTAGCCAAATGTTGTGGGAAAGTTGGGCCATTCTTATTGGCGTTAATCTGACATGTAATCTGGCATTTGCTGCGATCAATGTGATTTTGAACAAGAATCATGTTAATGTTGACCACGCCCACTGTCTCCCTGGTAACCAGTGATTGACAGGAGAGCGAGAGAGACTCGCCCACTGTCTCTCTGGTAACCAGTGATTGACAGGAGAGAGAGACTCGCCCACTGTTTCCATGGTAACCAGTGATTGACAAGAGAGAGAGACTCGCCCACTTTCTCCTTGGTCACCAGTGATTGACAGGAGAGAGAGAGACCCGCCCAGTGTCTCCCTGGTCACCAGTGATTGACAGGAGAGAGAGAGACTCGCCCACTGTCTCCTAGGTAACCAGTGATTGACAGGAGAGAGAGACTCGCCCACTGTTTCCCTGGTAACCAGTGATTGACAGGAGAGAGAGACTCGCCCACTGTCTCCTTGGTAATCAATGATTGACAGGAGAGAGAGAGACTCGCCCA
>JAAILG010019557.1:0-14174 GCA_012026655.1 Hydrolagus affinis
CCTTCCTCTCTCCCTCCCTCCCCGCCTGCCTGCCTGCCTCCCTCTCTCCCTCCCTCCCTGCCTGCCTGCCTCCCTCTCTCCCTCCCTGCCTGCCTGCCTCCCTTCCTGCCTCTCTCCCTCCCTACCTGTCTCTCCTGCCTCCCTCCCTTCTGCCGGCAATATAATCGAAAATGTTTCCGTTTTTTTTCACCAAGGAAAGGTCAAAAGTGGGGGGTGCGCCATATACGCGAGTGCGCATTATACGCGGGTATTTACGGTATATTGCTTGCTACGCTTTGTTTACAAGAGTTGGGTTCTTACTTCATGGCTTTATGCAATAAATTGACTCATTATCCCAAAGTTCAAGTGCTTAATGGTTAATTAAAATTAAAATTCTATTTTTAGTCCCTGAAGTACAAGGAATATTGGCTTCTCAAGTCGTCACTGAAGTGAAGATTCACAAAATGCTAAGACAGTGATATGCGTTCATTAATTTGAGGAAGGTAACGTGGTCGGGCATGAAAAACAAGTGTCTAGAAAGTTGATGTTAATCCTCTCCAAACATGCAGTTAAGCAGTAGTTCCGCAGTAACCTGTACCTTATTAAATTTGTCTTTCGAAGTGCTTCAAATCGATAAGTTTGCCTAATTAAAAAATTCTAGCTCAAACGTCTGACTGCAATTTAGAGACCTTGCAGTTTAAAGCTGACTTGGAACTAGTAACTTGGCTGGCTTGTGATATACGCTTTTATTCAAACTGGTGGACGAGAATTCAGTGAATTGCTCTTATGAGTCCCCTAAATTTGTGTGTTTTCTAATTCCGTTCTCCTTTCCTTTCTGTCCATCACTCTGCTCCCTGTCTTATCTCTCCCACTGACTCCCACTGACTCTCATCTGTCTCTCTTCCTCTGTCTGAAGCAGATTTATAAAGTCTACCCAGAAGGTATCCGACTGTGGGCAAACTTTAAGAAGCAATAATCGAGTCTAACCTTTAATTTGGAGAGGCAAGGATTCACATGGCACAGGCATGATGATAATAATAATAAGAAGAAGAATCCTTGCATTTGATATAGCGCTTTTCACGTCTTCTAGATGTCTCACGATTGCGTGAATGGCCTCCTTCTGTGTTGTACAATATTCTATGATCTCCAAATCCATCTAGATTTATAAATCTAAACCTTGTTTGGCAAATGTATTTGAAAAGGCACCTGATATTTTGCTGTGCTAAGCGCTCCGAGACGCAGTCAGCGCGAAGGGCGGGCGCTAAGTAAACGCAAGTTGTTTAAGTTGTTTTTGTGGGAAAAAAAACAAAAGTCTCACTTTATTTTTCCTCCATTTATACAAATGATCTGGACTCGTATACACCAGGAAAATGTATACACCAGCACAATCAAATCAGTTAGGATTCAGTCTCATGATTACTGTCAAAGTGGCAATTTTTGGTTTCGTAATTTTGTTGTTGTTCTATCCCCCCACCCTCCTCCCCCTCTCCACCTCAGCACTCCCTTTCCCACCTGCCTGACATGATTTTACTGGAAATGAACCCCAATTGAAGACAGAAGGATTGGGTTGGCTTTTGTGCGTTTGTATGCATGTGTGTGTATGTCTCTCCCTGTCTCTCTCTTCCCCAATCCCCATTTGTGTCGAGGAGAGAGATTTTAATTTTAATTTTTAAAATGAAAATTTAATTTCTAATTTTTTTTTAAGAGTCACAGAGTCTCTGAAATCAGTGTTACTCACAGGAAGTGGAACTGAAACACGTGGCAATCCAGGACATTGAAATTGAAACACGTCACTTTTTAAAGGGCTTTTTTCATTGGTAGAAAACTTCAGAAAAAATTTACATGAGATAGGAAGTAGTATCCCACATGGGATACCGCATCACGGTTAATTCATATGCAAATTGGCATTCGCGCGAACTACGGAAAATTCCGTAGATCGGTTCATACTTGCAGGACTCGCGGCAGTCTCGAGTCCCTGGTGTCGAGTCCAAGTCCAAGTCCGAGTCCTGCACAGCCGAGTCCGAGTCCAAGTCCTTGAAATGAGGACTCGAGATCGGTCTCGAGTCCGAGTCCAGGACTCGAGTCCTACAGCCCTAGAGGGGGGAGAGATAACCTTAATGCTGGACTTTTCCACCAGTGCAGTTGCTTCAGAGATGTTCGTGTGCAAAGGGCTGTAGGCTTCTGAAGGTTCTCCAATTTGCACATTATCTGCTTTCTGGACCACATCCATGGACATAGCAGAGGGCAAGCTTAAGAGGCTCGTGCTTTGGTCCAAAATGAGGGAATATAATCCTGCACACAAAAAGAAACATTTGGAGTCCTGTAGCTCAGCGGTTAGAGTTCTTATCTTGCAAGGGAGAGGATCCGGGTTTGAAACGTGGGCAAGAGTGAAACCTTGGGCAAGTTTTTTTACTCCACACGCACACACACGCCTCTGTTTACCTAGCAGAGAGTCGGAGCCCAGTTGTTAATCGATTGGTGGATCGTTTGTCTGGGGATAATAATCCCTTTAACAAAATGTGGTCACTCAATCTACGAATGTGTGTGGGATTGCATTTCGCCTACAAATTAGACAGTCAATTCACTTTACAATATATTCCATGAAGCGCTTTGAGACGTCTCGAAGACGTGATAAAGTGCTATATCCTTTGGTTTCGCCCAGCCTGGGAATCAAACATAGGTCCTCTCACTCACGAGGTAAATTGGTATGTTTGAGATTAACAAATGCCTACAATTGAGGAGGAACCAAGAACGTTTTACACATAAAATCACAAGTCCAAAAAAGATGTTTCAAAGAGAATGCAAGAGGTAACAAAAAACTTTTGAGAGGAAGTTACAATAAACTACTGTACAACAAAAACAACAACAAAATTACACTTTCACATCGGGAGAACGTTCCAAGACACTGAATAGTCAGTACTGGACCCGAGCAAGGGAGAGAGGCAGGGTAGGTGGAAGGGTCGGGCAGGGGACATGGAGCAGACGGGCTGAATGGCATCCTCCTGTTCCTATGTACCACAATAAAATTGGCTAACACTATGATTTCCTGCTGTGTGTGGCAAAGAGCATTTCACAAACTTAATCACTCAATTGCAAGCTAGAGTTCTCTTTAATGGGAAAGTTGTCACACCCAGAAAATAAAACTTTTTTACGACAGTTTAAAAATCAATAGAAAGATTAATTTGGACCCAAACTGGGGGTTGGGATTCAGGGGGGCAGGGAGGGTAGGGGGCCGGAGGTAGGAGGGTGATCGAAGGAGCGTTCGAAGGGGAGAGTCTTGAGACGAGGCCTTGATGGAGGTGAGAGAGGGAGCGAGGCGAACAGACTGTGGGATGGAGTTGCAAAGGGTGGGTGCAAAAAGGCTGAACGCTCGTGGGCGTGGAGGGCCGGGCAGAGGACATGGAGCAGGACGGAGTCCAGCTGAGCGGAAAAAGTGGACAGTTTGATTTGGGGTTAGTAGGTCACATAGGTAGGAGGGAGTCTTGGAGGATCTTGAAGCCTTGGGGGGTCTTGAAGGCGAGGATGAGAATTTTGTCAAGGGAGCTAATAAGCCTGAAGTCCAGCCTTTGATTGCTCCCTTGATTGTGGATCTTTACTGAGTCAAACCAAAAAAAAAGCTGTCTTACAGGTAGAATGGCCACCAATAAGCATATAGCAAACAATGGCAGAGTGGCAATGTCTGTCTTGGATGGACAACGGTGTTGCAGCTCAGGGAACATTTGCCACCAGGAACGATCACACCCACATCACACAACACAGGGGCTTTGTTTCCTTAGACACTTAGCAACGGTGAGAAAATTATTTTTTTAAATGTCTGAACCCCTCCTACAATCAGGTGTTACGGATTTTGCAAGAGGTTTGGGATTAATTTTTGCTTCGCAGCCAAAATCCAACCTGCGTATTCTACCACCGCGGCTACGAGGTTTCTCCGGTGCTTTCCTTGCTATCCTCCTTGAGATCTACTTCACAAAAACGTCCTATGAAGTAGATTATTATTATTATTACTATTGTCTGGCACCGCTGGCTCTCAGTACTCCAAACCTATTGATTGCAAGATTCTCTTCCTGATCTTTAAATTTACGTGGAGTCCTGCAGCTCAGCAGTTAGAGCACTCGCCTTACAAGCGAGAGACCTGGGTTCAATTCCAGGTAGGTCAGGGCGAAACCTTGGGCAACTTTCCTTACTCCACACACCTAATAATAATCCCTCAAAAAAAACAATAATTAATTGGTCATTTCAATCCATGGCTTTTTGTGGGATGCTGCTGTGTGCAACTGGTGCCAAGTTTCACCCATAAATACACTGTCAATTCACTTTACAGTATATTGTGTGAAGTGCTTTGAGACGCCCAGAAGACGTGTTAAGGCGCTATATCAAATGCAAGGATTATTATAATTATTATCCCTTCTTGATCTAGCCCTCTCCTGACTCTTTTCTATGTCTCTTTCCTCCCTGCATCTATCCCAACATTAGTGATGAGCCTTCAGGCACTCTGCCTCCACTCTCTGGAACGCAGTCCCAAAATCTCCCTTTCTGTTCTGGCCAATAATCTTAATAATATATAAATGTAATTTTGTTGTTGTTGTTCTAATAATAATGATTCTTTCATTTGATATCACAACTTCGAGACGTCTCAAAACACTTCACGGAATATATGCAAAGTGAATTGACTGTAATATTTTGTGGGCGAAACGCAGCAGTCAATATTCCCGACTAACTGGATGGCTAGCCTGTAAAAACATTCACTCACTCTCCGTATTTATTTGTGAAGCACTTTGGGTTCCTTCACCAATTTGGTAGGTGCTATATAGTTTGCAATTAGTCGTATTTAAACTAGGAAATTCACAACATTTAAGAGGGAATTGGTTAAGTATTTCAATGGATTCTTTCCTTTAGGAAAAATTGTTGATTTTTACAATGGCAGTAGAGGAAGGGAGAGGTGATCACAGCCACAACTGAAGAGATGGGTTTTAAAATGGGATTTCAAGACAGGAGAGTGGGAGGGATGAGATGAAAGGGTGGGGAGGATGGAATTGGGGAAGTGGGTGGGGAAAAGAATTTCAGAGGCTTGGGGTGATGTGGAGAGGCGGAAAACATTTAGCTACCCAGGGAGGGCGAGCAGAGGAGTAGTGTAGGAGAAAATTAGAGAGATAGAATGTAAAGGTGAGGACTGGCTTTTAGGTCAGTCCATTGGGAGATGGAGGTGCCTGGCTAGGACTGGGGTTCACAGTGTGTGTGAGGGTTGGAGTTTTGTGAGGGTTTTAGGTTTAGGAAATTAGGTAAAGCGGGCGTTGAGTAGAGGCGGGAGATGAATATTTGATCAGAGTAGATAGGGAGCAGGAGATTTGGTAGCGGTGTGCAGATAAAACATTAGCGTAAACATAATGAGCTGTACAGCTGGTTTCAATGTAGTGTAACATGAATTTATATGATGTTGCTTTGCAGAATGTACCTGTAGGAGGGCTAGCGACCACAGGAATTTCCGGATTATACTCGTCCGGTGTGATTAAATTGTTTTGCTTGAGCATTTTGCAGTTCAAACAGGCCCTGAAGACGGATTTCACTGGAACGAAACACACACAGATTATTGTCATCTTTCTGCTGAGTTTCACCCACCCTCCCTCTCAACGCTACCAAATACAACAACAACAACATCAAAATTACACTTGTATTGCGCCTTTCATAGAATCATAGAATCTTACGGCACAAAAGGAGGCCATTCGGCCCATCGAGTCTGTGCCGGCTCTTTAAAAAGAGCAATTTAATCCCACTCCCCAGCTCTCTCCCCATAACCTTGCAAACCCATCCTCCCCAAATAAATGCCTACCTCTCTTTTAAAAGTTGTTATTGAATCGGTCTCCACTACCTTTTCAGGCAATGCATTCCAGATTTGAACAACTCGATGGGTGAAAAAAATTCTCCTCAGCTCCCCTCTGCTTCTTTTTGAAACTATTTTAAATCTGTGACCACGAGTCACTGATACACCCAAAAGTTTTTGAAACAGTTTTTCCTTATCTACTCTGTCGAATCCCCTCATGATGTTAAAAACCTCTATTAGGTCTCCTCTTTGTTCCAATGAGAATAAACCTAGCCTCTCTAACCTTTCCTCATAGCTGAAGTCCCTCATTACTGGTACCATCCTAGTAAATCTCCTCTGCACCCTTTCCAATGCCTTAACATCCTTCCTAAAGTGTGGTGACCAGAATTGTACACAGTACTGTAGCTGAGGCCTAACCAAAGTTTTGTAGAGTTTAGTCAGAACTTCCTGACTTTTGTACTCTAAGCCCCTATTTATAAAGCCTAGTATCCTGTATGCTTTTTTATAGCCTTGTCTACCTGGTCTGTCACCTTCAAAGAATCACTCACACAAACCCCCAGGTCTCTCTGTTCCTTCACACCACTTAAAATTGCACTACCTAGTCTATATTGCCTCCCCTCATTTCTCCTCCCAAAAGGCATCACCTCACATTTCTGTGCATTAAACTTCATTTGCCATGTATCTGCCCATTTTACCATTCGGTTTATATCTTCTTGCAGATGACTACTACCTCCTCACTATTTACTATTTTTCCTAACTTTGTGTCATCTGCAAACTTCAAAATGGTACTCCCTATACCCAAGTCCAGATCATTAATATAAATTAAAAAGAGCAGTGGTCCCAATACCGATCCCTGGGAGACGCCATTGTACACTTCCCTCCAGTCAGAAAAGCAGCCATTCACCACAACTCTCTGCTTTCTGTCTCCCAGCCTGTTCTGGATCCATGCGGCCACTGTCCCTTTTACGCTGTGGGCCTTTATTTTCTTTATAAGCCTTTCATGTGGCACTTTGTCAAATGCCTTTTGAAAGTCCATGTAAACTACATCAACTGCACTACCCTCATCAAAAAATTCTATCAGATTTGTCAGGCAAGATTGCCTTTAGTAAATCCGTGCTGTCTATCCTTTATTAACTTTATTGACCAGGAGAATGTCCCAAGGCGCTGGACAATCACCATGTCAGACCCGAGCTTGGGACGGGTGGGGAGGGGGGTGGGGGGAGGAACAGGGGACAGGGGAGGGAAGGGGGGGATTAGGAGTTGCCGATGGGACCATCGAAGAGGAGCGTTTTGAGACGGGACTTGAAGGAGGCCAGGGAGGGGGTGAGGCGGAGGGACTGCAAGATGGAGTTCCAGAGCTTGGGGGCAGAGTGGCTAAAAGCTCGCCCGCCAATGGTGGGGCGGATGAGGCACGGGACGTGGAGCTGCCAGAGCCTATTGAGGGGGCGGGCTGGTTGGTAAGGGGTTAGGAGGTCACGGATGTAGCATGGGGCAGGTTTGTGGAGGGCTTTGAATGTGACGACCAGGATCTTGAATTGGATCCTCTGGGTAAGGGGGAGCCAATGGAGTCGGGCGAGGATGGGGGAGATGGAGTCACGGAGTTTGGAACGGTAGAGGACACGGGCCGCAGAGTTCTGGATCATCTGCAGCCTGTGGAGGGAGGAGTTTGGAAGGCCGACAAGCAAGGCATTGCATAGTCGAGCTGGAATGTAATGAAGGCATGAATGAGGGTAATCCTTCATCTGTTCCTCAGTTAGAATTGGTTAGTCCTAGGAATTGTATCAATGCTTCAGCCCGGGATTTGAACTCAAGTCAGGAGTGTGAAGCCCCAGTGTTATAAGGGCTCCGATTTATCATTCTGAAGTGGACTGTGCATTGTTGACTTTATCAGGACTGTGCCTCCAATCATAGCCAATCTGCTTTCCCCTATTATCTCTTCTATTGGAGGCACAGCATAGAGGTTGAACTCCTACCATTCACTGTCAAGTCAGACCCTGCTACGTATATTCAATCACGTTCCAGTTATATAAAAACTTTGCTTTCCTGAATAGAGCTCGTTATACACACAAAGATTTACAGAGAATGTACGGTGTCTCGAAGCTGTGATAAGGCGCTCTATCAAATGCCAGGAATATTATTAATATTATCATCGTTATTATTGCCATTACCTGGTGGCAAGCCCAGGATATCGTGTAATTCTCCCATTTCCGCCTGTTCTCTGTTCAACGCCTTTTCCTCAGCAGCTATGGCTCGGGCTCGAGCCTCAATCATATGTTTTTCAATCATGTCAACGTGTGCAATTTTCTCGTTGTATTGTTTGTGAATCTGTTTGAAACCAGTGCCAAACATGATCAATTTGAAAGCCTTGGTACACTAAACAAAACTTAATATAAAGAGTGATATAATACAATAATAATAATAATCCTTGCACTTAATATAGCACCTTATCACATCTTCTAGACATCTTCTATGAAAACTAAAATAACCATCTGGGACAAGAAGCTTGTAAGGCAAGATTTTCTTCCGCATCGCAGACTGGATGAAATGTCAAAACCAAAGTCGAATTCCACTGATACAATGGGAGCTCAGACGCTTCGAAGCAGTTTTGGTGGCTTTCAGAGATTAATGTTCCATTACATTTGAGATAATAAGAGCCACATGTTCTGTATCAATGTACAAAATTGTTTTCCATCTCTCCTCCCTCCCCCACTCCCTCTCTCCCTCCAGCAACAAATGCAATATAATTGAGTAATTGGGTGGAATTTGGAGAGGATCTAATTTTTCGGTATTTGCATTTAAGGCATGGTTGATTCCCAGAGGAATGCATTGAGCGCACAGAAATAATGCACTGTGAAACGGGCTGTTTTGCATACAGAATGCAATAAGAATAATTTGATATAGCGCCTTGTCACTCATGGTCTTTGAGACGTCTCAAAGCACTTCACAGGATACTTGTGGACAAAAACGTGGCGGCCCATTGCTCACAGTAGTGTCCCGCGTGTGACCAAATTATCATTATTTTTGAATATAACTGAATATAACTTTTGTTGAAGCGATTATCACCCCCCTGGAAAGTAATCCGCCAATCGACTAACAAGGTTCCTGCTTACTGCAAGGTAAGCAGAAGCTTGTGGAGTAAGCAAACTTGCCCAATGTTTTGCCCTGCCCAGGATTCGAACCCAGTTCCTCTCGCTTGCAAGGCACATGCTCCAACCACGAAGACTCCACTACTATGTTTATTATCTTCTGTTCATTCTCTTTTTCAACCCCAGCCTAGTTGAACCCCTTAGGGTTCTAACAACTTCCCTGACTACCTTATTACTGTTGTAATATTGAAAGAATTTGGAGAGGGATGGTTATGGTTTTCTGTTGATGCTATTTTCCTTTTCAGGTCTTTGTTGGTTTCCCTAATCTCTTTCTCAACACCTTTCTGTACAGTCTTGTTTAATCAATCCGGAGCTCCCCCCAGCACTGCGCTGGAGTGTCAGCCTGAAATATGAGTTCAAAGTTCACAAATGTGGCTTCACTCACAACTTTGGCAGCAGGAGACTTGCTTACTCCCCAACTCACTATCCCCTGCCTCCACTCGACTGGCTCCGGCCTTCCGCTTGTCTCTGGTGCACTCCGTTCCACCATCGTCGGCCGCTCTTTCACTCCAAAACTCTGGACCACTCTCCCTCCAAGCCTCTGTCTTTCCCCCTCCTTCCCCACCTTTAGGTCGCACCTAAAAGACCTTCCCCGCTCCCTCTGGCTCGACGTCAGGCGCCGCAAGTTGCTGTTATTCCCTGCGGTGATTAAATGCAGGAATTTCAGCACTAAGAACCCCAGTGTGCCTAACAGTCAGTGTGACCAAATTAACAGTGAAATTAGGTAAGCGAGGTGCATTTGGCTCCAGTGGAGTAGGAAAGCTAACACGCCAACCAACCACAGAGAGAAAAAAAAAGGATCCTTGTACCTTTTCCAGTTTTTGGACATACTTCTCGTGATAGTCATCAAGTCCACCCTGTGACGTCACAAGATAATTCACGATGTCTTTCCCTATCACTTCTCCGGTGTATTGGCCCTTGAAGATACTCGCCAGTAAATGAGATATGTCCTAGTTGGGAAGACCACATGTTAAGCAGAAAGTTATTGAAATGCAACAGAGACTCGCCGAAGGTGACCATCATATCTTATCAAGTGTCGGCCTGGCTCAGCTGGCTACATACTTGTCAGGATTTTGAGCTCACAGTCTAGGCTGAGCCTCCAATGGAGTGCTATGGGGGTGCGGGGAGTGGGGGTGGCTGCAATGTTGGAGATGCCCCCAATCCCCTTCAAGACAAAACAAACTCAGGTCCTTCACACTTGCGAGGCGAGTGCTCTAACCACTGAGATGCAGGGCTCCACGGTTGGAAACTATTACCCAAAACAATTCAGCACTTGAGGGAATATACTGTGAAGTGTAGTGCCAATGCCCTCAGCACAAACAATGTGTCACAATTCGCCAATCGACTAACAACCTGGTTCCTACCTACCACAAGGGAAACAAAGACTTGTGGAAGGAAGAAAACTTCATAGAATCATAAAATTATGCAGTGCAGAAAGAGGATATTTAGCCCATCTCTGCTAGCTCTTTGAAAAGAGCAGTCCAAATCGATCCCACATCCCCGACCTCCCCAAATGATTATCTACTTCTCTCTTAAAACTTGCCTGAGGTTTTGCCCTGCCTGGGAATCAAACCCAGGGTCCTCTCGCTTGCGAGGCAAGCACTTGAACCACCAAGTTACAATAGTGGTCGCTTTGTTTTTCAATTCTTTACCAATCGGAAGAATCTTCCACTAACTTCTTTGACAACTTTTATTAATTTAAACATCTCAATAGGTGTCAGCCTGAGTCAGAAAGTTGTGGGTTCAAGCCCTCCTCATCCCCCAATAGGATTTTGAACTTGCAGTCTCGGCTCTGACACTCTAGTTCAATGCAATGCTTGGGAAGCACTGAATTGTTTGAGATGCCGTCCTTTGCATGAAATGTCAAACCGAGATCCCGTCTGCCGATTTAGCATGGACATTAACGTTCCCCAAGACACTATGCAAAAGAGGAGCGAGTTTTACCAGAGTTAAGATAAAATCGGTTATTCCCTTTGTGGATTTAACTGTACACAAATTGGCTTTTACAAAACACACAGTTGCTACACTTTATAGTAAACCCTGCAAAGTGCTTTAAAACAAACCCACCCCCACCCCACTAATGTAAAAAGAGGTATAGTGCATGCAAGAATTCTTATTATTTGACTGATAAAGCACTTGTCATGTCAGGAAGATGTCTCGATTTGCTTCACTGGGAGGTTTCAAGAAGGATTTTGGAAGCAGAGAGTATATGGAGGTATTTAGGGTCCAAAGATTAGAGCAATGTGTCTAAAAGATTGCATGTAAGTTAAAACCAGTTGATGTATAATAATCCTTGTATTTGATATAGAGCCTTATCACATCTTCGAGACGTCTCAACGCACTTCACAGAATGTACTGCAATGTGAATTGACTGTGTATTTTGTATTTTGTGGGTGAAACGCTGCAGACAATTGTAAACAGCAGAGTTTCACAAACAGTTGTGGACCGAGTGACCAAACATATATATTTTTTTGAAGCGATTATTACCTCCCGGGAAAGCGATCTGCTAATTGATTGTCAACAACAACAACTTGGATTTATATAGCCCCTCCACACCAGACTGTGTATCAGAGCACTAACTGGGTTCATTCTTACTGCTACGTGAACAGAGTAGTGTGTGGAGTAAGGAAATTTGCCCAACTTTCTGACCCGACCAGGAATCGATCCCAGGTTCCCTCGCTTGTGGGGCAAGTGCTCTAACCACTAAGCTACATGATTCCACAGTTCTAAAGGTGAAGCAATATAACTTCACTGGCTCAGTCGCTGCTGTAATTTTACCTGAGTTCGTTTGGAGGTTGGTCTGTGCCGATACATGGCTGGTTCTGTGGAAGACAATTGGCCCTCAAGGGCATTTTCATACAATTCACATACATCCTGTCAGGAATATAGAAAGATACAAAATTTAAATTCCTCCTTGAAGTCAATTAGCAAACACAGACACAATAATTTACAGTGCTAAAGGAGACCATTCAGCCCATCAAGAAGGGGCTGCCTCAACAGCCATCAATTCTATTTTGTATTCATCCCATTTCCGTCTCCTTTCTTGCATCCCTTAATATTTTTAGACCCTCCTACCTCCACCCTCCCTGCGCCCCCACCACTCCTGATCCCAACCTCCAGCTCGTGTGCAAATCCCTGACAGTCCAGCACCTTGGGATGTCCTCGTGACGTGGATGGTGTTGTGTAAATGTAATTTGTTGCTGCCCTGTTAGGCCTTAGAATAATTCTATTGATCAAAACCCCAACAAACATTTGCGAGAATGAATACAAAACCCTACTGATTTCTTCCAACCGCTTCCCTATTTCTTCCACAAATAATCCTGAGGTTAGACTTCCTTGTGACAAAACCCCCGCCCCATCTAAACGTTTTGCCATGCCGGGAATCAAACCAACATCTCTCGACTGTAAGGCGGGTGTTCTAACCAATGAGCCATAGGACCACTCGCTTATTTAATTGGTGCTCGTAGTGCCAAAGGGACTTCTTTATCCACACCAATCTTGTGATCCTTGTGGAAATCAACCAAGACAAATGAGAAGCGACTGTCATGAAAAGTTAGAACTAACTCTGATGCAACAAGAAAGCAACAAGAATATTTAAACCACTGACATTCATTTAGGACGCTAACGTCAGTCTAATCTAACATTCCATGCAACTGAAACCATTTGTTTGGACATGTAGCCTCACTGTCTCTGTCACCCATGTGTCTGTCTCACATGCTTGAGGTTTACTATGAAACCCTCATAGTATCTACAATGACACTTTGAAATGACTAATAATTACAAATAACATTACATTCTAAGTGGCAAAATCAAATTAAGCATATGAAATTGCATTATCGTTGTTTGTAATGATAGAGGGGACAACATACTGAACAAAACAAGTCAACGCTCTAAGACCGCATCATCAAATTTGCCGGGTCACAAGATAAGGTTCCGAAGTGTCAGATGAAGAAGCCAAGCCTACCATCCTCCTGTGTTCTTACCTTAGCAGTAGGCAAGAAGATGATGACAATTTCAGGTATTTCATGCTGAGCTGTGTTGCTCACCAGGAAGCTACTGTTTGTGGGTCCCATTGGCTGCCTACCCTTTGAAACTCTGTCCCACAGTCCCTTCGCCTCGCCTCCTCTCTTGCCTTCTTCAAGGCCCATCTAAAGATCTTACACTTCGACCATGCCGCCATTCACCCTCCCACCCCTACCATGAAAGGCACTATATAAATATCATTTGTTGTTGTTATAGGTTGATGTGCTCAAGGTGACATTAGCAAAGGGAAGGCTCGGTATTCTGGAAGATTGAGATCAGATGAGCCAAATTCTCTTCTTCGTAACCTTAATTTGACAGCAGAACAAGAGGAGGAGGGGGGGAGATTGGGAGTAGGGAATGGGGGAGTTCTAATCTTTTCTACTAATGTGTAGTTAATATTTTGACAATAAATACAATGATCTGAGTAGTATCACCATCGGCAGGCGATTGGGCTCTGATGCTTGACAAACAACCAACGGAAGAAAATAACCACAATCTTGCTTTAGCTTGCTCACACACAGACACTCATTCACATACTCACACATAGTCATTCACACACACACACACTTTAAGAGTGATCCTGTTATAACAGGATTCTAGGCTGTTTTTTTCTCTCTCTCCTCACTGCCTTCATAGACTATTTGAGTGAAACAATCTTGCGGCATTTTACATCTGAATTTGAAGAGGAAGGTTCGGTGAAGGTAACTTCACTTCTGATTGGTTTGGGAACACCACTGATCTTCTGCGGAGAGTTTTCATTTTGCACTATGTTTTCATTCATTTCACGAACATCCGATTGGGAATCTAACGGAAAGCAATTGGTTTTGATTAGTAAATAAAATCACAGCTTATATTTCATGAAATAAAATGGTTTTATTTTCCGATCGGCTGGCTCCAGCCTCCTGCATGTCCCCTCGTGCCCTCTGTTGAACCATCAGTAGCCGCTCTTTCAGCCACTATGCCGCGAAACTCTGGAACACTCTTCCTCTATCCCTCCATCTTGCCCCCTCCATTCCCATTTTAAGGTCACATTATTATCCCATTGAATCTGCAATCCCCAACACCCAAAAGAACATCTTCCTCATCGCCCGTGCTTACAGCCATCGTCCCCCACCTCCCCTCGGCTCAGCGCCAGTGTTAAGTGCTCTCTGCGTTAAGTGTGCACTCTGTACAGCAACGCTCACATTCAACATGGCGCCTTATCACGT
>JAAILG010019558.1:0-14315 GCA_012026655.1 Hydrolagus affinis
GTGTGGGGGGGGGGGAGTGGGGATGGGGGTCTCACTGTGTGGGGGGGGGGGAGTGGGGATGGGGGTCTCACTGTGTGTGTGGGGGGGGTCACTATAGTTGCCGAGGTCCTACCTCTCTCTCTCTCTCTCACACTCTCTCCCTCCCTCTCCCTCCTCCTCTCCACTGTTTGTTTGGCAACGGTCGCCGCGGCAACGGTTCCCTAGCAACGGCATCAGGTGACTCACGGCGTCTGGTAACCAGGGCAACCGATGGCACAAGAGGGCCGGCAGGGGCCAACGCCTCAGCCGCACTGCTCTCCATCCACACAGCGCCCCCCTGAGGAACCTAGCGTCCACTTCAAGTTTCCTTACTTCACACACACGCGCCTAATAATAATCCGTCCAAACAAATAACCTAGAATAAATTGGTCATTTCAATCCACGACTGTTTGTGGGGGACGCTGCTGTGTACAATTGGCTGCTGCGTTTCGCCTTCAAATATACAGTTAATTCACTTTACAGTATGTTCTGTGAAGCGCTTTGAGACGTCTAGAAGACGTGAAACATTGAAGGATTGTTATTATTATTATTAATATTATTATTAAGCAGGATACGTCCCTCTAGGGAGTGAGTGCGCATTCCATTCCATCCATCTGGGATTTTCGTGGGATGCATGTAAAGCATAGCTGGATATTCTGAAGCTTGGTGTTGGGTTTCTGTGTATGACACACAGAAACCCGGTTGTCCCCCACCCCCGAAAAAAAATTTCACCCAGAATTGTTTGTTTATTTCATTCCTGTTGATGGGTTATTGCTGCGTGCAATTTGGCTGCCATGATTTTCTGACAAACACACAATCACTCCACTTCGCAGCAGGGAGGGAGGGAGTTTCAGAGGTTAGGAGCCAGTTCCCATTTGGAACTGATATCTATCCTGGAGTTCAGATCATGATAATGATTCACTTTAATAGTTACGGTTTACAGCATAAATCTGAGCCCTCACCCACTTTACCCTCAAAATTGAGTTGCAATACTTTCCACGCACTCTTTCTCTGAATTCACAAAATGATTACTGCTCTCAGCCTGTTCACAAAGGCAAGCTGTCTTTGTATGTTTAGCTGGCTAAACTCCAACAGTATACCCGCTCTGGGGTATACACGCTAGGGTCCCTAAGCTTTGCGTCTTGCCAACTTGCGCTGAACACACATAGGGATTACGTAAACATAAAGTGCTCCCTTCTGATGGAGAGTGTGAACACTCCACTTCCAGACAAAGGGAAATTTCCATGTATACACGGAACTCTCAGGTCTGGTTTGAATACTGTTAAGCATAGTGTGTATTGTGCCTGCGTTAAGACACGCACAAGAGAAACAAGAGGACACAGTAAAGAAGCTGCAGCCTACAAGACAGATGTCCTGTGAATTGCAGTTGGTTTAACAGGAGGCAGAGTGGACATGTATGCAACTACAACAAATTAGATTTGTATAGCGCCTTTCATGTCACAAGGGAAGACGTGAAAGGCGCTGGACAATCTGGGATTTGGACCCTATCTGGCGTTTGGGATCAGGGGAGGTGGAGGTCAGGAAGGGTTTCAGTGTGGAGGTTTTTTAATGATATAGAGAAAACATGGAGTAATGGGATTAAAATATCTGCCATGATCTAGTAAAATGTCAACAAAACAAGACACCGCTGGAAGGAGGCCAGGGAGGAGGCCAGGCTGTGGTGTGGCATTTTTCAATAGGAGTGAATGATTGAAACGGATGGAGACCGAGTCCTTGTATTTGTCAGGCAAGACAATGAGCTCAATGTCCCAACCCGGGACATCGCCCAGACAGCCTTCTGACTCAGACACAGGGGTCCTACCAACTGCGTTGTTTGGTACAAGAAAGTGACGATTTAACTCTTTTCAGTCATTAACATCTGAGTGTGTATGTGTACGTGTGTGTGTGGGTGGGGGGGGGTGTGGGGGGGATGGGTGGGGAGTGTGGGGGTGTGGGTGGGAGGGAACGCCCCCCCCCTCACACAGCTCCTTGGGACATCCTCCCGACGTGAAAGGCGCAATACAAATGTAATGTGTTGTGCGTTAACGCAGTAACTGCACAACTGCACTGGAGCTCGTGGCAGTTACCGGCACATGCGAGGAATAAAAATTTTGCAAAAAGCGTGGTGACTGTGGGTTAAATGTATCCCCATGATGTACTGTACGACTCTGCAGCCTCCTGTGTAGCTTGTTCACCTCCCTCAAGCTCCTATTTGAACGTTGCAAGGCACAGAGTGTGAGTGCGCAACACAGACCCCACGCAATACTAGTTATCTAATAGAAAACATTTGATTCAATATGTGGCTTTTTTTTTTATTAAAAGAAAAGTATAAAATCATGATTAAGGCGGTCGTAAAATATAACCTCTTCTTTGGCTATGGTTTTTTTTTTCTCCCCCCCCCACCCCCCCCACCTCCATATCTCCCACAAGACCAATGCCGCGCAAACTCGTAATACAACAGGCAACTGCGGAGAAAGGACATGACATCATCCCGGTTACCTGCTGTTCAGAGCCACGCAGGGCTGGGCAGGTGCAAACCCTTTCATAGGCCTCACTCAGCCGGCTACATTCAAGCCTGAAGCAGACAGCATCTTGGCTGAGAGAGAAGAAAAAATTGGGGAGGGGGGTGTAGAGTGTGGGGATGGGGGGTGGTTGCCAAAGTAAAGAATTTGTTTTACACATGTTTAATGAAGAAAGCAGTTTCGCTTTTAGTGCTGTCGTTTGATCATTAGCAAATTTTTCCACCAGTGTATGTCTCAGTTTAGCTAGGAAACCTTTTGTATGGTCGATGCCTCCGTCATTTCAGTCCGAAACTCCTTCGAGGCGGTGATGGATTTTTCTTTGGTCTAAGAAAGCAAAGTCTCGATTTACGAACTGAGTGAATTTTGCTCTGCTGTAATAGTAAATAACAATCCTTGCATTTGATATAGCGCTTTTCACGTCTTCTAGACTGTGTCTCAAAGCGCTTCACAGAATATACTGTAAAGTGGATTGACTGTATGTTTGTGGGTGAAATGCGGCAGCCGATTGTGCACAGCAGCGTCCCCCACACAAACAGTCATGGGTTGAAACGACCAATCTTTATTGTTTTTTTTGAGGGATTATTATTGCGCGTGTGGAGTAAGGAAACTTGCTGATGGGTGGCTGGGGGGGTGGGGGTGGAATGGTTTGGGTGGAGGGTAATAAATCAACGCAAAACACTTGGTCTCTTGCAGCTGACTGCTGTCAGAAGACACTCACACATTCGCTCCGTTGCCTATGTCAGGATGTTGTGACTCTGAAGCAGGAAGAATTGGAATTTTGTTGTCTATATACCCAAGTTATTTTGAAACATCAGGAGGATGTTATTGAATTCCGATGACTACACTACATAGTTGTGTCAGCAATCTCAACCAATTACCAAGATGGAATGGGAGTCCCTGAAAAGAAATGTGTTTCAAAATATATTGAAACTCACCTCTCGAAATACATCGAAGAAGACGTGCGTTGGGAGGATTATATGGTGATATGTCTGATTTTAAAAAAACTGTCCAAAACTATACCATTCACGTAAGACATTAACTCCCTTCTGCTGGTTAGGATTCTATAACACCATTCGAAAAGAGAAGGGAGTGCCCTGGTGCTCTGACCAATAATTCTTCTAATCAAAATTCCCCCCCCCACTTTCCCCCAGGAGATTCACGGTCCCACTTCCCAGGCTTCCACAGTGGGTGGCTGCCCTATGTTAGTTTGCAATAAGTGCTGTAGTTATAGTACATGCGTAAGGTTTGGCAGTGAGGTGAGGGAAGATGGTTGTCTATGAGGGACATCGCACCTGGATCTTGCCTTGCTTGGAGTCTGTACGCGTGTACACCTCCCTTGTTGATGGCGATGTGTTTTCCGCATGCGTCAGACATCGGGCTGACCAAGACAAAATCAGGGGTACAGTTTTTCTAATCAGCACTTTTGGATTAGCAGCTGCCTGGCAAAGAGGAGGTGTTAAGAGGCTCATTGCGAAGGTGTTAAATGTCTATTGTGCCTGTGCGCTGATTGGGCAAGCGGACTGTGAGTCAACTCCGCAAACTGATCGGAAAATGCCACGTTCTGTGCACAGGTGGTGAGTGAAAGAACTGAGGCCATAACGCTCAAGACCGCAACCTCAACCGCCCCCCCGCAACAACTCCCAAGGTCCTATCCCACCCAACTTCCCTCGTCACCTAATCCACTCCCCCAAAAAACCATCAGAGTCTGCAAGTAGCCGCTGTGAGATTTGTGTTAGAAGTTACACTTTCCTGCCACTCCGCTGAAAGTAACTCGTATTTATTTTCAGAACGTCCTGGATCTTTTGATCTTTTTTTTTATGCTGAGTTTTTTTAAAAAAACATTTCAAACATGTTCTTCATTCCGATTGCTCGGGTATTAAACTGTGTGTGTGTGTGTGTGTGTGTGTGTGTGTGTGTTTTTAGAATGGATCTTGGATTGTATTCAACCATCCAAAAATAAAAAGAAACACTTTATTTTAAAGAAACATTCCAGGCTGTTTTAGTCTGGTCTAGTCAACAGAGTCGATTGAAGCACAAGGTGTAAATGAGGGCTTTAATCAGCTTGAGGTCCTATATTCCAGGATCAAACACGCTGGAACGTTAATTGTTACCATTGGTGGTCGGCGCGAAGCGAAGTGTAAGCCAATCGCGACCGTTTAAGAGCTTGTAATGCGCTAAATTAGATCTGCTAAAAACCCTCTCTAATGGAAACTTGTTGTGTTTTGATGAAGTCGTGCTCATCCATGCGAAGGAGGTGAGCACTGGGGAATGGAACACTTCCCGTTACAGGCACCGTGGGAGTCGGGGAGTGGGGAGGAGGAGGAGGGAGTGGAGTGCGGTGGGGAGGGGGGTGGGGTGGGGTGGGGGGAGAAATTCCACTTGCTGCTAAACTCTTAATTATAACGCTAACACCATCAAAGTCACTGCAGCTAACAGCGAGAGGAAGCTGTTGGCAGCGGTGTCCACATCCAAGTGTTTTCTCAGGGCTGGTGAGGTAAGGATTTCAGCAGATTACAGTGTGCTTTCACCCTCCCAACCTCGGGGGAGCCACCATGACATGGTGTGTGGAGCTCCTGTGGCTCAGTGGTTAGAGCACTTGTCTTGCAAGCTGGGGGGAGACCAAGCTGGGGAGACCTGTGTTCGAATCCAGGCAGGTCAGGGCGAAACTTTGGGCAAGTTTCATCACTCCACATGCCTAATAATAATCCTTCCCAAAAAAACCACAATAATAAAATTGGTCATTTCAATCCACGGCTGTTTGTGGGGGACGCTGCTGTGCGCAATTGGCTGCCGCGATTCTCCCACAAATATATATACAGTCAATTCACTTTACAGGATATTCTGTGAAGCGCTTTGGGACGTTGATAAGATGTGGAAAGCACTATAGCAAATGCAAGGA
This sequence comes from Hydrolagus affinis, assembly GCA_012026655.1. NCBI lineage: Eukaryota > Metazoa > Chordata > Chondrichthyes > Chimaeriformes > Chimaeridae > Hydrolagus > Hydrolagus affinis. Next base: position 5,440 of record JAAILG010019558.1, read on the forward strand.
TTATTATTATGGTGTGATACTTTACCAGACCAGCCATTCCAAACGTCCAACCAAATGTCCGACCACAAACAACGGCACTGCAATAAACAACACTTGTAATAACTTTTAAAAGTTGGGCAAATATTTGAAAATAAATAAAAGGGAGATGGGGAAGGGCAAGGGAGTGGGGGAGTTTCTACAGATCTGTAGCAGCAAAATGAGGCCTTATTTTGTTCAGTAAAATTCTATGATTCTTCGTGAGATTGAAATCTGGTTGGGGACTCGAGAGTATTAACACCATCTTCCTGGCCCATGAAACCCTCTGCACATGCAAAGGCAGACTCTGTACCTTTGTTAAGAGGTTTGTCTCTTGTAAGACCTTTTCCCTAAATCTCCACCTTGCTTCGCTTCTTTCAAGGCATGTCTCAAAATAACCTTTCGGTCTACCCCCAACACCTCCAACACCCCCCACGAATTCAATCTGATTGTTATCTTAAAACCTGGATTCATAAAGGACCAGCAGTAGATCGGAATGGTGTTCCCACAGAGTAATGCAAGACACTTCACCAATTCCTCGTAAATCCAGTTTGTGGCTGAGACATTATGGACCAAATTATTAGCACTTTGTCAGGTGAATGAGATCCTGAACTCTTGCAAAATATTACTGTGTACATCTGTGTTGTGCCATTACATACTTGTCAGCTTGCTTCAGTTAGCAATGGTACTCTTAGAATATGATAATAATAATAATCCTTGCATTTTTATATCGTGCTTCTAGCTGTCTCAAAGCGCTTCACAGAATATACTGTAAAGTGAGTTGACTGTATATATTTGTGGGCCAAATGCGGCAGCCCATTGCGCACAGCAGCGTCCCCCACAAACAGTCGTGGATCGAAATGACCAATTTTTTTAATATATGGATTATTATTAGGCGTGTGTGTGGAGTAAGGAAACTTGCTCAGGTTTTCGCCCTGACTTGCCTGGAATTGAACCCGGGTTTCTCACATGTCAGGCGAGTGCTCTAACATACTGAGCTACAGGATTCTGCATAATCTCATAATCCAGGATGACATGCCAGTGCAGTCCCAGGGAGAGCACTGCAGTGTTAGAGGTGCAGTCTTTTGGATCGGATGTTAACAACCGAGACAGCCAGACATTAAAAATTACTCGCTTTATTCGCAGAAGAGAGGGCAGTTTATCCTATCCAGCATTCTTCCAGATTAATTGGCCGTTCACCTCACAATCGTTTGTTTGATGTTGCTAAGCATAAAATGACCTCCGCGTTTGCCTACAACAATCCCACCACACTTAACATCAATTGTTGTAAAAAGCACTTTGAGATGTTTAGATATATGAGGTGCTGTAAAAGTGCTTTCCCCTCCCGCGCTCTCCCTAAACCCAGCAAATACTTATTGGGATTTAAAAGTCAGGACCTGGATGTGACCGGAATTTGCAAAAGACCAGACGTAGAATTCCTGGAGGTCAGTGGGTCAGACGTCTGGTTGTTGATTAGATTCAATGCTCACGAATCCTTGTGTGAATTTCATTTTGCGATTACTGTGCTTTAACACACACTTACCAGGAGTCCTGTACCAAATTAATTAGAGCACTCGCATCGCAAGAGAGAGGATCTGGGTTCAATTCCCAGCAGGGTGAAACCATGGGCAAGTTTTCTTACTCCTAAGGAACCTAAATTGTTAGTCGATTGTCAGATTGCTTTCCTGGGGGTAATAATCCCTTCAAGAAAATAATAATTTGGTCACTCAATCCATGACTGCTTGTGGGACACTGTTGTGGCTGTGAATCACAAAATATACAGTCGATTCACATTACAGAAGATTCTGTTAGGCGCTTTGAGACGTCTCAAAGACATGATAAGACACTATATCGAATGCCAATATTATTATTATTATTAATATGATTTGTGAGCGAGATTCCCAAAGGCTTGTGAAATATTGTTTTGTATATAAATAAACAAACACCTATTCAGTTAAAACAGTTCTAGGTGAACACAAACTGCTGGAAAACGCGAAAACACTATTGGAATAAACGTTAGTGATGTTCCTATTGAAGGATTGTCCTTGTGCTGCCATGCTGGCTGACAGTCCCTAGATGGCGCTGTGAATTGCAGAAAACATCCAGTAACGCGCAATCTAACCTTGAACATGTACATGTCAAAGTGGCATGAGCTGGAGTGTTCACATCGTGATAACGACAACAATAGTAAAGCCTTGCATTTGGTATAAAATCCTTTACGTCAAGGTGTGTACTGTACGTCTCAAAGGGCTTCACACAATATACCGTACTGTACTGTAAAAGAGCGTAGTGACTGTGTGTTTCGCAAGTGAATTAAGCCAGTGGCAATTCTCCTCTGAGTGCTGGGAGTCAGGATGATATCAGGTCCACATTCTTGTTTGCAACTAGTAAATGCAAATTTACCCCCCAAAAAAATAACAGTCCGCGCCCTCTCCATTCCTTCCTTCCACTGAATTTCTTTTTGATATTTGATATATTATGATATTCATAATCTGGAGGATGTCTCAAAGCACTTGTTTCACAAGATTCACTGCAGTGACAATGTGTTTTGTAGCCTAAAGTTGTGTTTCTAATAATAATAATAGTAATAATAATGATAATAATTCTTGCATTTGATATCGGCGTGTTTCACGTCTTCTAGACGTCTCAAAACGCTTCACACAATGTACATACTAGTGAATTGACTGTGTATTTGTGGGCAAAATACTACCTGATATGCAAAGGCTATTAGAACTTGTACAATTTTTGCTGCGGTCAAAAACAATGGCCGTGGTGTCTCATCACTTCAAAACACAAGAAAGGGTTTCACTTTGAAATCTCTACGATTGTTCAAACCATCGAGACAAACAGCCCCGACTTCAGTTTTAAGGACATTTCCCCCGCAAAACACATGGTTCTTCGTGGAGTCCTTGGCTCCGTGGTTAAAGCATTCACCTGGCAAACGAGAGACATTTGGTTTGATTTCCAGGCGAAATGTTGGGTTAAGTTTCCTTAGTCCGCACCCCTCTGTTTACGTAGCAGTAACTAGGAATCCGGTTGTTAATTGGTCGGCAGACCACTTTTCCTACGATATTAATTCCTACAAACAAACAAACAAACAAATAATAAATTGTTCAGTCAATCCACGGCTTGTTTGTGGGACACCGTTGTGTGGCAATTGACTGCCATGTTTACAGTGTATTTATTCTGTGAAACGTTTTGAGAAGTCTCGAAAACGTGTTAAGGCCCTATAACAAATGCAAGGATTACTATTATCATTATTATGGTCACTACTACACTACAATGTATCCTCTGAAGTGCCTTGGGATGTCCTCCCAACGTGAAAGGCACTGTGGAAAATTGATGGTTCATTAGTATTATTATTATTGTTAATAATTCTTTTGACATTTTTAGGTGCCCACTGACGGACCCCAAATGTCAGAATATTCCTGTTGAAAATAAATGCGCTGGAAAAATTAGACGTTTGGCCCGTAGATTCTAGAATTGTGTCACGTGTCATAAGTTGCCGCGTTTCAGGCTCGGAAATGCCCGTCAATAGAAAATTGATTGTGAGATATGAGTCCGGTAATAACCTAATTGTGCATGGGAGTACAAAAGAGAATTCAAACTTGTTTGCGTCACTTACTTTGTAGGTTTTATGTATGTATATGTATAATTTCTTACAAGGGGTGCAGTATTGTGCCTACACATCACCCAGTCACAACACTTTACAGTAAAATTCCGTGAAGCGCTTTGAGACGTCCTTCTGATGTGAAGCATACAACGGAATGAGATTTATTTGATCTGAAATCTTTATTTTTGTTAAAAAAAACTTCCCCTGAGTCAGCTGAATGTTACTGCGATACGTTTGAATAGCCTCTAACATCTCTCCAGTATATATCACCTATATAGATATATATAGATACACATATATATATGGGTGTGTATATATATATATATATATATATATATCAGGAGTGGTTAGCACGCTTGCCCCAATAATCCCTAAAAAAAAGGTTACTCAATCCACAACTCTTTATCGGACTCTTTATGTTATTTATGCTGCGCGCATTTGTCTGCCACGATTTTTCCCAGGAAGGTACACAGTGAATCCACTTTACAATGTATATTCGGTGAAGTGCTTTGAGATGTCTCAACGACATTGGCGAGGCACTATATCAAAGGATTGTTGTTATTTAAATAACCATTTGTTGCCTGTGAAACCCACCAAGCCAGGCAGACCAATGAAGCTGAAATAATCAAATATAAAAGTGTTTGAGTTACAGATATGTTCCATCGCCAGAAACCTTAATGACCGCGGAGATCCTGGCTTGGCAAGTAACCCAGCTGCTAACTGTGATGGTATCTTATTTTGTCTGGGGGCTTCACCAGTTGGCTCTCGGTCTCTAGTAATTCGCCAGACACATAAAGTAACATTAGATCAGCGTGATTTAACTGACCATGATTTTCCAATTAGGTTGGTTTCACCCAGCAATAATAACCAGTACTTTTAATGGCAAAGTTATTCTTTAATTGTTATTAGGGGGGTGAGGGGGAATCACTGCGGCATTTATATCGCTCGTAAAAAAGATATATATATATGGCGCACCACTTGACCTTGTTGACAATGAGGGAGGATTAGGGTTAGGGTTAGGTGCTTAGGGACTGAGACTGGACAGTGTGAGGATCTCTGGCTGTCAAGAGATTGTTGTGTAACTCATTCAAGGAATGAGAAAATTATCCCGCCAGGGCAAATATCTCCCTGTCTGTCACCTGTTTCATGTCCTTCCCAACCCCTCCATTATCCAGCTACTCGGGACGTCCTCCTGAAAGGCGTGGAAGGCGCTGTATCAATGTAATTTTGTTGTTGTTGTTGTGTACGAATGTCATTTTGTAGTGTACTGTATTAAGATCCTATTTTCTTAACCAATGGCTGTGAGTTCTACTTTTCAACACAGCAATGTTAATGGTGCGTTTGTGTGCATTGCCCGACACCTCACAGTTCAGTCTGCCTTTTGACACACACACACATGCGCGTACGTACACACACATAAAAATGTCTCGGGGGACTTAAAATCACAGTGCATGCAATAAACTGAATTATAATTAACAAAATCGCAGTGAACAATTTTAAGAGTACAGAGGTGCCTTTTTTTCATATATATAAAACCATTTACAACGCTGAAATTTGATCGCCTCTGCGCCACAGTGTGTTGGCATGAGCCTGGCCTATATAATTGGGCTGTGAAGTGGCAGCCTCCCTGAAACTACTACCTTCCCTAAATTTTTAACATCCACGCAAATCCTGTGGGTACGGACTCGAGTCCTAGGGCCCCCCACAGCAGACTGTATCCCGGTTCCCCAATTAATTACGGTATGTGTTGTCGGCACGCCATATTATTTCCTGAGTTTCTTCTGATTGCCCTTCACACTGGCACTAGTGGAAAAAGCCAGGCATTTTTTTTGAAAAAAACACACACACAAGCAGCTGTGAGCCAGGCACTGTGTGTTCCCGTCAGCTGTCGACTGTCACAGACCAATCTTGAGCTGCAAATCTCTGGAGATCGGGTTTCACTTTTTTAGGGCACTCTCCTTCCCCTATCCTGTTATAATTAGCAATTAGTGCCAAAGTGAGCAAGCGCTTTCAAACAAACAGATACCTGATAGTCTCCTATAAAAGGACATTTTTATTGAAAACAGTGTATCTGTGTATGTGTGTGTGTATGTATGTATTTGTATGTATCTGTCTGTGTGTATGTGTGTGTATGTATGTATTTGTACGTGTCTCTGTGTGTGTGTGTGGGGTGGAGGAGGGGATGGAGGAGAGAAGGTGAGAAGGAGGAAAGAAAAATATCTTCATAACAGATGAAGTCACAACATGCTTGTCAGACTGGCTCAGTGTGTAGAACTGTACTCTCATCTCTGGGGCAACAAAATTATGGCTTCAAACCTCACATCAGGACTACTGAGGTTCTCTTGGTGTTGTGGCCTACATTCTCCCAGATAATATACTGTAAAGTCATTCACTTGGCTGTTTGGGGGGAAATTGCTGGGTGCCAATTAGCTGCCGTGTTTGCCTACAAAAAATATCGACTGTATTTTCAGGTGTGAAAAATGCTATATCAAATTCGAGGATTATTACTATATAAAAAGCAGAAGGGGTGGATAGGTTTCCGCTTGGTTTAATTAGCCCACACTCACTTGATGGCTGAAGGGAAACAGTGGAACACTGGATAGACCTATGGATAATGGTACAAGTAAAGTCCTGATAACTCCTCGCCGAGGGATACGGGCACGGGGTGGGGGGGGTGAGTTAAGCCAATGTATCAATACATAAATAAATGTGGCTCAGATATTGGCAGCACGATGACTGAAGTGGGTCATGGCACCTTTGAGTTCTGAAGCATTTCCTGTATACAGAGCTGGGAAGGCGGATGTTTATCTGAACAATAATGGAGGTCGATGGCATTACGTGGAGTTTGTGAGCAGGACACTGAACGACTGCTGTGTCCAGGTTTGATGAGCTGCAATGCGTGCCTTCGCTGTGGTTTTGGACAACGGTCGCTCTGGGCTCACATTCATACCCTTCCGCGGCCTCTACCGACTACCCTAAACCCCTACCCACCTGCCCGCCCCCTCCCTCCACTAAGCAGGCTCTGGCCTGCTCCACGATCCCCCGACCAACCCACCCGCCCCACATTGGCGGGCGAGCCTTCAGCCACTCTGCCCCCCCACCCCCCACAACCTCTGGAACTCCATCCCGCAGTCCCTCCACCTCGGCCCCTCCCTGGGCTCCTTTAAGTCCCACCTCAAGACCCTCGTCTTCGCCGGTCCCATCGGTCACTCCAAACAACCCCTTCCCTTTCCCTCCACACCCCCTGTCCCCAGCTCGGGTTTGAAGCAGTGACTGTCCAGCGCCTTGGGACGTCCTCCTGACGTGAAAGGCTCTGTACAAGTGTAACTTTGTTGTCGTTGTTGTTGTTGTTGTTTGTGCCCACCTGTCTTGCTCAGAGTCTCTGTTGGGTGGAGTTCAATTCACCCTAATCAATCACACTGTTCTCTGCCTTTACTTGAAACAATCGTGTTCAGAGAAAGGAGGAGGAAAGGAGAATATTTTCATCAATAGAAGGAGAAGCAGAAGAAAATCACCTCTCTCAAGCCGAACGGTTTTACTGGGATCATGTAACCCTACGTTTCTTAGTGAGATAAACTTATTGGAACATCAATACAACCAGACAGAAGGGCAGAACATTTTCCTCAAGGGGGCACTCTGCATCCTTGTTGGCTCCAGGTTCTGAAAGGCCATGAAAGTGCTCACGTTGCATGACGACAACACAACACACAATTATTTTTAACTCGCTATTCCCCCCACCCCCCACCCCCCCCAACAAAAATTGTTTCTTTGGGAAGTCACGCTTAAGATTTTGTGGGTATTTTGCAACAGCTTCCAAACAGAAGAGATCAAATATAAATATTTATAAATATTTATCCAAAACTCTGCCGCCCGCATACTCACCCGCTCTAAGCTTCGCTCCCCCATTACCCCAGTCCTTGCCAGACTTCACTGGCTCCCTATCCCATAGAGGATTGACTTCAAGATTCTCACCCTTGTTTTCAAATCCCTCCACTCCTCTGCACCCGCCTATCTCTCTGATCTCCTCTCCCCCCAACCCAGCACCCGCTGCCTTCGCTCCTCTGGGTCTGGCCTCCTCCATGTCCCCCGAATCCTCCGCTCCACCCTCGGCGGCCGTGCCTTCAGCCACTACGCCCCGAGGCTCTGGAACTCCCTTCCTCACTTCCTTTCCCTCTCTTCCCAGTTTCAGGTCACAGCTGAAGACCTTTCTCTTCGACCATGCTTTTGGTCACCTTCCTGCCCCTGCCCCTGGCTCGGTCCCGGGATCTGCTATTGTAAAGCGCTCTGAGACGCCGTCCGGCGTGGAGGGCGCTATATAAATTGAAGTTGTTGTTGTTGTTGTATAAACTCTGTTATAGGGTTTATGAAATTGCTTCTTACGCAAATAGTTATTGTTGCTTTTAATAAGAAATCTATGGCATCTCAAAGCTGCTGTAAAATGTAGTGACTGTGTATTCTGTAAGGGAATCGCGGCAGCTAATTTGCGCACATTGATGTCCCACAGACGGTTATGAAGGGAATGACCTATTTTTTATCTCAAAAACGCAAAATGCTGCAGATGCTGGAAATCTGCAACAAAAGCAGAAATGGCTGGGAACACTCAGCAGGTCAGGCAGCATCCATGGAGAAAAGAAAGTGAAAGTCAACGGTTCTGAAGATCGGGTGTGGGCCCGAAATGTTGACTCACTTTCATTTTTCCATAGATGCTCCCTTTACTGTTTAAAAAAACCCCACAATCTTTAACAACAACAACAACAACAACAAAATTAGAATTGTACAGCGCTTTCCACGTCGGGAGGACATCCCAAGGCACTACACAGTCAATGTTTCTGAGCTGGAGTCAGGATCGGGGAGGGTGGAGGGAGAGGAGGGGATTTGGGGTGACCAATGGTACCGGCGAAGAGTGGGGTCTTGAGGCGGTACTTGAAGGAGGCCAGGGAGGAGGGAAGGCGGTGGGACTGCGGGATGGAATTCCAGAGGTTAGGGGCAGAGTGGCTGAAGGCTCGCCAGCCGATGGTGGCGTGTATGGGTGCTGTGCGGAGTGGGCGGGTAGGTTAGTAGGGGGTTTAGGAGGTCACAGAGGTAGGGGGAGGCGAGGCCGTGGAGGGCTTTGAACGTGAGGATCAGGATCGTGAATTGAATCCTCTGGGTGATAGAATTCAACTATTGAAATTCAACTGAAGACAGTGACAGCAACGTTGATTTAGCATCTCCTCCATTGGATAACACCTCTCACACTGTAACACAT
>JAAILG010019560.1:0-14135 GCA_012026655.1 Hydrolagus affinis
AGTGAGTGAGTGAGTGAGTGAGTGAGTGAGTGAGTGAGTGAGTGAGTGAGTGAGTGAGTGAGTGAGTGAGTGAGTGAGTGAGTGAGTGAGTGAGTGAGTGAGTGAGTGAGTGAGTGAGTGAGTGAGTATTCCTGTTCAAAGGAAGACAGACAGTAAAGTTTTGATAGTTGCTGCTCTTTTCATCTCTCTCTTCTCGCTGTCTATTGTTGCCTTACATGTAGTGCCTGGTAACACTCTCCTATTACACGTTTGCCCTCTAGGAAGGCATGAAAGGATATCAAACGTGTCGCTTCACGAGGCTCGAGAATAAACAACCGGGTCCAAACTTTTTTTGTTCGGCCAGTGGAACATTCTGTATCGTTTCGGAGATTAGAGCAATATCTGGATGATCAGCAATGTTCGGAGTGAAGCTGTTTGGGGCAAGCACTGCATGTCATGGAAAGGTTACTGAGGATAGACTAGTTATTAATCTCGACAACAAAGGCAAAGCGGGCCTGATTGCTTTGTATATTTGTCAGTAACCACAGCCCGTCTTCCAATGGTCTTGTTTAGACTCGCTGACTTGTCGGCAAAAGGAATGTTTTGGCATCTTGGGACGTCCTCCTGACGCAAAAGGCCATTTACAAATGTACTTTGGTGTTGTTGCTTATTGTTTAGCTCCCCCACTTCCCTCCCTCCCTCCCTCCCTCCCTCCCTCCCCTCCCCCCACCTCGCCCCAACCCAACCCTACTCTTCGCAGTAAGAATCTAAAAGAATGGAAAACAAACAACATTTCTCCTATGACATCTGGTTAACTTTGTCTGGCTCACATCTGCCGACTGCATTGAATCAGATCTGGGATCAGGTTTGCGTGGCTGAACTGCGATGATAGGCATGCGTGGCATGACAAGCAAACATGTCGGGATATCCCTAAACTCCTAATGGGCCTGGCTCCCTGGCTCCCTCCCTCCCTCCCTCCGCCCCAGCAGCATTGTCTACAGTGGTCTCTTATCAGAATCCTCTAACCCTGGTGATTGACAACAGCTGGTGGCCTTTCCTCAGCTCCGGACAAGACCTTGAGCTCGGTCTCAAGTATTGTAATAATAGTAGTAATAATAATAATAAAGCTCGCATTTGACGCAGCGCCTCATCACGTCTTCGAGACACTTCACAGAATGTAGAGTGGATTAGCTGTACGTTGTGCGGGCAAAACGCGGCAGCCAATTGCGCACAGCAGAGTCCCCACAAATAGCTGTGCGTTGAAGTAACCACTTATTGAGTTAATATAATACAATATATTAGCAATACCAATAATTATTATATTATACATTTATTTTTAAGGCATTATAGCAACCGGGTTCCTACGTACTGCTGCGTAAACAAGCGTGTGGAGTAAGGAAACTTACTCCCAACGTTTTGCCCTGCCGGGAATTGAACCCAGATCCTCTCTCCCTCTCTCTCTCTCGTCAGGCGAGTGCTGCGAGTTATTAATGAGGTGTACGTTACCCGAGCAGAAACGTAACCGCAGTCCCATTAGCCTGAAGCGTGCGAACCAACAGATGTGCAGTCGGTCGGTGCTGGCATTCGAAAAATGAGCCTCTCGGCTCATTCCTCTCGTTTCCAACTCCCGAGACTTGTGTGGGGTCCTGTGGCTCAGCCGTGACAGCACGTCCTCGAGAGGCTCGCCAGACACTGAAATAAATAGGTTCTCGGCTCCAAGTCAACCAAACTCGTTGGGGAGGGGGCGAGCGCTTTGGACGCTGGGAAAAAAGAGAGTCTTCAATGTCCATGTGTACGGACGGGCCTCCGCTTAATAATAATAATAATAATAATAATGATAATCCTGGCATTTGATGCAGCGCTTTTCACGTCTCAAAGCGCTTCACAGAGTGTACTGTAAAGTGAATTGACCGTGTATTTGTGGGCGAAATGCAGCAGCCGGTGGCGCACGGCAGCGTCCCCACAAACAGTCGCGGGTTGAAATGACCAATTTTATTATGTAAAATAATTTTGCTATTGCTGTTTTTTGAGGGATTATTATCAGGCGCGTGTGTGTCTGTATGTGTGTCTGTGTGTGTGTGTCTGTCTGTATGTGTGTGTGTGTGTGTCTGTCTGTCTGTGTGTGTGTCTGTCTGTCTGTGTGTGTGTCTGGAGTAAGGAAACTTGCCCCAAGGTTTCGCCCTGATCTGATGGGGAATTGAACCCGGGTCCTCTCGCCTGCGAGGCGAGGGCGACTAACCACTGAGCTACACTGAGGACATCAGAGCTTAACGTCTCATCCGCAGGACGGGGCCTCGAACCAGGCAGAGCTCCAGCTGGAGGACTGAGTCGGAGGACTCAGTCTGTTGGAGGACCCAATCAGCTGGAGGACCCGTGGGTTGGAGGACTCGTCAGCGCAGTGCCTGGTGACGTGGAGAGCAGGCAGAGGGAGAAGCGGAGATGGCGCCTAAAGGAGGCGGCGGCGGCGGCAGCAAACAGCAATCCGAGGAGGACCTGCTGCTCCAGGACTTCAGCAGGAATGTGTCGGCCAAGTCCTCGGCGCTCTTCTACGGCAACGCGTTCATCGTGTCGGCCATTCCGATCTGTGAGTGAGGGGAGAGGAGGGGAAGGGGGTGGGGGGGGTGGGGGGGGGAGGGGAGAGAGAAGGAGAAGCCTTAATGTTCAGCTTCACATTCCTGGCCATCACCTTCTCCCTGGTGAGGGGGTGGGGGAGGGGGAGGTATATGGGAGGGAGGGAGGGCGTGGGGGGGTGAGGTGAGATACGGATGGGATGAAATATATTGGGAGATATGGAGTGAGATGGGGGTGAGATATATAGGCGTGAGATATATGGTGGTAGGGGAGGATATATGGGGTAATTTTGGGTGGTATATTGGTGTTTGTGAGAGGAAAAGAGATAAAAAAAAGAAAGTGTGTGTGTGTGGAGGGAGGGAGAGAGAGAGAGAGCGAGAGAAAGGAGCGAGCGCCGCGAGCGTATATAGAGGTATATGATGATGATGATAATAATACTTGCATATGATTCAGCGCCTCAACAGGTCGTCGAGACGCCTCAAAGCGTCTCACATCGCACTTCACTGTGAAGACCGTATTTATATATATATATATAGAGAGAGAGAGTGTGTGTGTGTGTGTAGTCACTCTGGGTGATGTGGCACTCAAGAGCAGGAGCCTCTCTTCCCCCCCACACACACACACACACACTCTCCCAGTCTTCTCAACCAACGAGACATACACCATCATTAGTTACCTTCCTCCAGCCCTACTGATCTGCACTGATCCGCACTGAATCCCTGTAGTGATAATAATAATCATCCTTGAATTTGATATAACCCCTTATCGTGTCGTTGAGACACCTCAAAACGCCTCACAGGACATACCGTAAGTGAATTGCACTGTATATTTTGTGGGCGAAACATGGCAGCTGATTGCATACAGCAGCGTCCCACAAACAGTCATGGATTGAGTGACCAAATGATTTGTATTTTAAGGGACTGTGTTTTTACACCCTGGTCCAGATACATTGTTGTATTCCTATCGTATGTACACTGTATAAGTGATGGTCTAGTAAAATAACATGGTCATATTCAAAGAATTAATATTAAACTTGCAATTAAGAAATTGCCACGATCTATTCTTTTTTGAAAAAGTAGTTCTGATGTGACTGTGTTTTATTTGCAGGGTTGTACTGGAGGATTTGGCATATGGATCTTGTCCAGTCTGCTGTTTTGTATTGTGTGATGACTCTCATCAGTACCTACCTTGTAGCATTTGCTTACAAAAATGTCAAGTTTGTCCTGAAACACAAGTAAGTTCCAAGAATTGTAATGCATATATTGGTTAAAAAGGGTGATCTAATCAGTGCCCTGGTTCTTAAACAGTTTTATTGGTATAATCCAGGGTCGCCCAGAAAAGGGAAGATGCCGTTTCCAAAGAGGTCACTCGGAAACTGTCGGAGGCTGATAACAGGAAAATGTCTCGAAAGGAAAAGGACGAGCGGTAAGATGAATTTTACTTTGGTAATTAATGCATGAAGGATTCCACGGTGCTATTCAGCAAGAGAAGGCAATTTCTCTCGATGTTCTGTCCCAATGAACTCTGCAAATAAAAATTATTGGTTACCACACGGCTGTATGTGGGACACAGCTGGCAGCCATGTTTTACTCACAAAATACAGGCAATCCACTTTGCAGACTGTCCCGTGAAGCACTTTGAGACGTCTCGATGACTTGAAAGGTGCTATATCAAATGCATAAAAACAATAATAAAACAACAATAAAGTGGCCATTTCAATCTATGACTGCTTGCGGGGCACTGCTGTGCGCAATTTGCTGCCACCTTTCGCCCACATATGTACAGTCACTTTACAATATGTTTTGTGAAAATGCTTTGAGATGTCTAGAAGACGTGAAAAGCGCTATGTCAAATGCAAGGATTATTATTATTGAGCCACTGTTTTAGAAGCTGGACAAATTGCCCTTTGGAGGAAAACGTTTCTTCCAATTACTGGAGCAAACTATTAAAACAACATTCATTTCAAATGCATTTGCGCAGTGAGATAAGCAGTCACACTTTTTTTTTAATGAGCATTATTTCTTCCCCATCTCTTTTCCCAGCGCAAGTCAGAAATGAATAAAAAATCTTGTCTCCTTTCTCCAATAGAATTCTCTGGAAGAAAAATGAAGTGGCTGACTACGAGGCCACTACCTTCTCCATCTTTTACAACAACACGTTGTTTCTGGTTTTGGTGATCATCGCTTCATTCTTCCTGCTGAAGAATTTCAACCCAACTGTGTATCCTTTTTAATATGTAACATCGGCGTAAGCAAACCACAAACATCATGTGGTTCACAAAATTAATGCAACAGGTTATGTTGTTGTGCTGGGTGAGTGGATTAAATCTAGATATATTGAGTCTAGTGTGACCCCCAAAATAACTTAAGCATTAGAAACATTCATTGTGTGTTGAATTCTTTTGTGAAATATGTATTTCCTTAACTCTGCTTCTAGAAACTACATCCTGTCAATCTGTGCTTCGTCTGGGCTGATTGCTCTCCTGTCTACGGGCTCAAAGTAACCACCTCTGTGTGTGAGCCGGCAGAGGGTGAAACAGAGCTGTCTTTTCAGGCTGAAGGCTTGAAGGCTTTGTTCAAAAGAAAAAGTAAAATTGACATCATCCAAAACCATAGAATTGTGAAATTAACTGGAAGATGAAAACAGTTTTGTGAACTTCCTTTTTTTAAAAAAAACATACCTGCATTCCACCAGTGTGGCTGTATAGTACTGTAATAAAATGTTTTTGGACCTAGAATTCACTTATTATTTATCGGTCTGCATTAGATCTCCATATACACTGATGATGGTCAGAGTCCCAACACCCTGTACACGTGAATTTAACAGCATCCAGTAATAGATGGAAAATAAATTCTCTTTCGGCTTCCAGCAGTAATTCATCAACAAACTGTTCCTTGGGATCAGTGACTATGGTGACATAAAGCACACGGCAGAACCAACACTCTCACAATGCTTTTTGTAGGCACCGATTCAGGTTTTATTAAGTACAGACTTTAATCAAATCAAATACAGGTTTTGTCAATTTTTTCCAAACAAGCAAAATATATAGGAAATATATCAATCTGATAGCTACTGCATAGTACTCTGATCAGTAAGTCAGCCGGATCGTCTTAGCAAAGTCAGCCGTCATAAATGTAACCTTTGTCTGAAACTGGCAGGTCTCGGTAGCAAAATTCGTACATAACCATTTTTTTTTCAGAACAGCAAGAGGTCACTGCTACCTCATCCTTCCTTACTCCTCACATCGTCCAGTTCTTTCCCTATAGTCCCTTAATATTTGGGTTTGCATAATGTATATATATAGCTGCTGTTTCCCAAAGTTCTTTCATTGAGAGAGGGGTTGCAGAGCCATCCATCTTAACTGATTGAGCGACAGATATGAAAGCATTTGAAAACTACATCTATGTAACAAGATGTTGGGCTTTCCACACAGCAGCGGATCTCCCTCTCCCTCTACCCCATTTTCCTTTGATTGCGATGTTTTTACCTGTAGACAAAAGTACCATTTGCTACAATGCACACAGTCACCTCCCGTTTCCCTCTGGCTCAAACGACTCCATTGTTAATCACTGTGAGATTCTACTCTGTAAGAGATTGGGTGAGGGTTGGGGGGGGAGGCTAACATAAACAAATGCAAGTTGTTGCTACCCAAGCCATCGTTCATGGGTGATCTCAATAGTGAACTTTAGCTATGTATTGGAGGGAAAAGAGGGGGAGCAGTTTTGCAGACCCAAACCTATATTAAACCTGATGGTGACGCGCATAAATCTTCTAGTGGGACGGTAATCAGGAGTGGAGAGCCAGACTGGCTGTTTTTTTAAAATGAAAAAACCTGAGTATTTTCTTACTTCAAAATTTTTGGTTTCAAATAGAATAAAATAAAACGCTGTGTTTGTGGGACACTGCTATGCGCAATTGGCTGCCGCGCTTCACCCACAATATACACAGTCGATTCACTCTATTGTATTTTCTGTGAAGCGCTTTGAGTCTTGTCAACTAAGTGATAAGGCGCTAGATCAAATGCAAGGATTATTATTGTGTCTTGTCCCTTGACGATAACGAGCACTGACTACTTTGTGCTGTTCTCCTTAGCCCGTCTCTCCTTAGCCTGTCTCCCCTCCCCCAGCTCCATGTCTGCAGCCTATGCCTTACTGACACTCTGATTCCCCGGCTCCTTGTCTCAACGTGTGTGTTTTGGTAGCCCACAACTGTCCACCCCCTCACCCCCCCAACAAAACAAAATGGCTGGTGTCCATCCCGCTATCCTCCATAGAATTATAGAATCCTACAGCAGAGAATGAGGCCATTCGGCCCATCGTGCCTGGACCGGCTCTTCGACAGAGCTGCCTTACTCGTCACATTCCTCTGTTCTTTTCCCATCACTCCCATTCGCTAATCATCCGTGCCTTTGCTAAGTAACTCTTCTCGACGCGAAAGTTTCTACACAAATGCAGTTTGTTGGTGGTGTTGTTGCACTGCAAGCTGGCTGAGATTAATAACCGAATGCAGTACCCCAAAACTGCCCTGGTTGAGATCAGTTCCTTCAGAATAAACTGACCTGCTATGGCTTAGTGCTGCAGCAGCCTCGACAATGGCTTTGCCCAAGAGGTCATTGAAGAGCCCCTCATTTTAACTCGGTTACAAAAGAGAATCCGTCAGTCACGCGTTCGAAACACATGCTCGCTCACACAGTGCTAGATTACAAGTAGTTGATGCAATAGATTTACAGTTTCAATGTAGCCTGTGCCAGAGTGACCTTTATACTCAGGCTGGAGTTAGATATTATCATAAAACCGGTTACAATTAGCATTGATTTTGCGGTACGGTATTTTACAACCTGACAAAGCATCCAAAAAGCGTCTTTGGGTTTCGATCAACCGATAGCAAGGGCATCCGCACCTTGCTCCAACAACATGAAGTCGAGTATTTGCTGTAAAGGTTTCAGCGCAAGAGCGAGTGTTGTACAGTATGCCATATACAAACGCTATGACAGCCATTCAACGGGCAGGGAATCGACAAGCGAAAAATTGTTCAAGCCTCGGATAGGGATCAACGGTCCAAAGGTAATAACTTCAGTGATTTAGATATATCTATATGTTTTTACGCTGTGTATATAGAGGAGATAAATGCAGAGAAAGATGCCATCATTTCGTAAGAAAACTCCAGGAAGGAAGGCCCCAAATGAATGGAAAGAAATCTAAATGTGCTCGCGTATATAGGGGGCACATTTCATTTATCTGGGCATGCACTTGTGGGAGCTCAGCCGCAAACCCCATTAGATTCATATCAACTACCAGTGGTCCAGTGAGTAAGTTGCACGCACCCACTTTTTAAAGCATGCAGTTCCTGTCCATGCGCCAGTCAATTAGGATCTGTAGTCCCGCTTGCTGTATGGTTTGTTGCCCAGTATGGTGTCTATTTCGTTCACGGTTTGCGACGTCATCTTCGGAAGAACCTGAAAACAGTCCAGAATTTGAAGTGAGGACAGACATTTTCTGAAAAGTACTTTTCAGAAACATTCAGAACATTTTGTAATGAGCGAGGAGTAAACTTATAGAACAGGCTCCCCAGGGAGACGGACGGTGGAAGCAGAAAATGCCGTTTGTTTCAAGAACAAATGAGATAGATTTCTGCTAGTGAATAATATCTGGGGGATACAGTATGTAGTTTGGGACATGACATGTCAAACGACTGCCAGGGATAGTGGAAGGTGAACTAGATGGACCTTGGTCTTCTTTCACCAGCAAATTCTTATGTTCTCCCCCCCACCCTCCCACTCCCAAAACCTTTGCATGAATTATGTGCGGACTATTATAAATGGGGTGAAATGTTAACTTGGTTTTTATGCAGATTAACCGCTAGACAGGTCTTGATCTACATCATCAACAGGAGCTTTAATATATATAGTAAATGCACAGATTATTATTTATATATAATATATATATACTGTATATAAAACCAGTGGAGTGCTCAGTGATAACTTGCCTGAATGGCTCCTAGGTTTTCCACAAGTTGTTCCACGGTGGAGGATCCCAGCAGAACTGAACTTACACCCTCATTGCGTAGACACCAAGCTGGAAAAATTGACACGTAACAACAAAATCAACAACAAAATTACGTTTATAGAGTGCCTTTCACATCGGAAGGACATCCCAAATAACCATCAGGTGTAAGGATTCGAGTGTTTCCCTGGAATCTTAAACCAACACATATTGTACAACCACAAAATAGAAGCCAACGTATAGATAGCATTGTATTACGAGTCAATAATGTTAATAGTTCTGCGTTACAAGCGGTACAAAGAATTGTTCATATTTTATGGATGATTGTGAGACGTCCTCCTGATCCGAAAGGCCCTGTGTACGTTTGTTGTTGTTGTTGATCTGGTTGCTGCAGCAGTATAGCACAGAATCTAGACAAACTGTAATACTGGTAACTCTAGAGATCTTGTGTGTGTTGGGAGGGTCGGTGGGGAAGAGATCAGTGACAAATGAACAAGTTTGAGGCTGGGTTTGAGCCATAACCTGATCTGACACCTGGCTGTGCTCATACTTAAGAGTTATTGATGGAAATTTGTTTTGTCCAGTGTGATCTTGGTGCACATTAAAAACACAGCAACACCTTCTGTGTTGGACATTTCGAGAATCATGTCCTCACCTACTGCTAACTGGGGCAGCGTGCAGCTTAGTCTCTCCGCAATCGGAATGAGATCCTTCAGTTTAGCCTGTTGTTTCCTCCCCTCTTCACTGCAGATTTTATCCTTCAGCCATTGGTAGCACTGAAGGCAGAGGACAGAGTAGACATGACTTTAATGATTACATTTTCGAACATTCGCAGA
The DNA here is from genome assembly GCA_012026655.1 of Hydrolagus affinis. Lineage (NCBI taxonomy): Eukaryota > Metazoa > Chordata > Chondrichthyes > Chimaeriformes > Chimaeridae > Hydrolagus > Hydrolagus affinis. The sequence continues at coordinate 9,389 of JAAILG010019560.1, forward strand.
CAACTTCAGAATTCGCGCCCCAGGTGAGATTATATCTAGAGTCAATTTACCCCTTTATTGATTATTTTGCAGTTACATCAGTCTAGTTTCAATGTCCACCATAGATCTATTAAGTTAGTTAAGGATGGATCAAAGTTGCTTTAATTACGAAGCAGGCCTCATTACATCTTGTCAAGCGATAGAGCAGTTACTGTTTTCGATAATAATAATAATAAAATAATAATAATGATCCTAGCAATTGATGCAGCGTCTTATCACGTCTTCAAGATGTCTCAAATCACTTCACAGAATATACTGTTTGGAGACATTGCAGATTGCAGACATTTACAGCTTGGAATAAAACCGTGAGGTTGAGTTGATATAAACTTGCAAGAGCGAAGCTTGAGAACTATAGAAAGGATGTTAAGGCATTGGAAAGGGTGCAAAGAAGGTTTACTAGAATGGTACCAGGATTGAGGGACTTCAGTTATGGGGAAAGGCTAGATAGGCTAGGTTTATCGTGACTCGTCACAGATTTAAAATAGTTTTGAAACGAAGCAGAGGGCAGCTGTTTTCACTCAGTGGGTTGCTCGAATCTAGAATGCATTGCCTGAAAAGATGTTGGAGGCCGATTCGATAACAGCTTTTAAAAGAGAATTAGATCTTTATTTAGGGAGAACAGGTGTGTTAGGTTATGGGGAGAGAGCAGGGAAGTGGGATTGAGTTGCTCTTTTCAAAGAGCTGGCACAGAATAGATGGGCCGAATGGTCTCCTTTTGTGCCGTAAAATTCTATGATTCTAACTATAACATTTGTCACATCCCTGCAACATTCAATGAAGCAAAAGTACTAAACACTTGAACAGTATATGAGACGTGGCAAAGTCAAACTGAATTCCACTCAACCAGATCAGTGTCACTGATCATTCCTCTGATAAGATTTCCCTTCTCAGGAAAGCAACCCACTGTTGCCTCCATATGTGGAAATGAAATAGACATGAGGACACACCACTGAACTGCGCTGCTTGCCTCGGAATCCAGTGTCTGTAATATCACAGCTGTGAAATGTGCTGCATATTGTTTCTCAGACTACACAGGAAGGTTAAATATTAGCACTGACTATGAGAGAGCAAGTAAAGCCACAGCAAAGCTCCTACTTGAAGTGTAATCTTAGACTAAGTGGATTCCTGTAGCTCAGTGGTTAGAGCACTCGCCTTACAAACGTGAGACCTGTGTTAGAATCCGAGTAGATCAGGGTGAAACATCGGGCAGGTTTCCTTACTCCACATGCCTAATAATAATCCGTCCCCCACAAAATAATAAAATTGCTCATTTAAAGCCACGACTGTTTGTGGGACACTGCTGTGCGCAATTGGCTACCACGTTTCGCCCACAAATACACAGTTAATTAATGTTATAGTATATCCTGTGAAGTACTTTGAGACATCTAGAAGATATGAAAAGTGCTATATCAAATGCGAAGATTATTATTATGTCTAAAAAAAGTACTTGGTCGCTCAATCCATGACCGTTTGTGGGGACACTGCTGTGTGCAATTGACTGCCGCGTCATGCCCACAACATACACGGTCAATTGACTTGACGGTATGTTCTGTGAAGCGCTTTGGGACGTCTCAATGATGTGGATAAGACTATATCAAATGCAAGTATTATTATTGTTGGTGTTATTGGCTTATTGGAGGAGCAGGTCAAATCTAACTGGTTTGATGACCTATCGCAGTTTACCTTGAGAGAAGCCCTGGAGTTGTCAGGCACTCCATTCTCATACTTGCCACTGATGATCCCACAGGCAAGCGGAGACCAGGTCATCGCCCCAATTCCTGCAGGAAACAAAGAGGAAACAGCGTGAGACAGGAACTGAGACACAAGGATCATGTTCCAACTTGAACATATTCAAGACTGAGATTGATAGATTTCTTATGGATAGATAGGGATTAAGGGATACGGGGATAAAACGGGCAGCTGGAGTTAGATTAGAAGATCAGCCGTGATCTTATTGAATGGCAGGGCAGGCTTGATGGGCTGAATGGCCTATTCCTGCTCCTTAATCTTATGCTGTTATGTTGAAATCCACCATCACTGCAAAGTGCTCCGAGATGTTATTTTACTCAGTGGGCGCTATATAAGTCGTGGTGGTTGTTGTTCTAGAATGACATTTGTTGACTGCTTTCCTCCTCCTCCTCCCCCTCCCCCTGTTGCTATATCCAGTTAGTCAGACCCTTGGAATTAATTGAAGCCTCTTTGAGGAACTTGTCCGCAATGCGCTGTCCTGTGATTTGCACCAACACTGGCGCAGGTCTGATTTCTGGGGACACTGCTGTGAATGATTGGCTGCTGTGTTTCTCCCACAGAAGGTACAGTCAATTCACTTTACAGCGTATTCCACGAAGCTCTTTGAGACATCTCGCAGATGTGATGAGGCGCTACATCGAATAATAATAATAATCTTTGCATTGATATAGCGCTTTTCATATCTTCTAGACGTCTCAAAGCCCTTCACAAAATATATTGTAAAGTGAATTGACTGTGGGCGAAACGCAGCAGCCAATTGCGCACAGCAGCGTCCCCACAAACAGTCGTGGATTGAAATAACCATTTTTTTTTGAGGGATTATTATTAGGCATGTAATATTATTAGGAAACTTGTCCAAGGTTTCGCCCCGTGACCTGCCTGGATTCGAACACAGGTCTCATGCTTGTAAGGCGAGTGCAAATGGAAGAATTATTATTATTATTTGTACAGTATTATTAAGCGTTCACCAATTTTGTGGTAGAGCTCGGGGAGCTGGGCTTCTATCTTCTCTCTCTGGAAAAGGTGGTACTCCGCTTGCTCACACACTGGGGGGATCAGGTTAAACTGCCTGGCCACAGAGTAGGCTTCCTACAGGAGATACAATAAGGGGTAAGGTCAACCATCAACATGCGAACACATTTCGCCCATAAAATATAGTGTCAATCTACTTTACACTGCATTCTGTGAAGCGCTTTGAGGTGTCTTGATGACGTGATAAGGCGCTATATTAAATGCATTTATTATTAGCATATGCAATAGTATTATTATTGCACTTGTTCAGACGTCTCAAAGAGTATACTATGAAGTGGACTGATGGTGTATTTTTGCGGGAGAGTTAGACGTTATTCAGTCATGGCTACTGAAGTATGTTTAGAAAACGCTTACCATAATCTCCATACCACTCCAGCGAGATGTTCCCCAGTACATGGCCATTCCCTGATTTATCACAAAAGTCATCGCCCGGACAATTTCTGAATGTGGATGGGGGAAAAAAAGCACAAACTTAAGATAGCAAGAGAAAAGAGAAGGATTAGGAGCTCAGAAAAGTGGCATTGAGAGTCAGTTAAAAAAAAACAATATTAATAAATCGGTCATTTCAATCCACAACTGTTTGTGGGACGATACTGTGCGCAATTGGCTGCCGCGTTTCGCCCACAAATCTCTAGTCAATTCACGTTACAGTATTTTCTGTGAAGCGCTTTGGGACGTCGATAAAATGTGAAAAGCGCTATATCAAATGCAAGGATTAGGATTATTATTATTATTTACAATGTATTCTGTGAAGCACTTTGAGATGCCCAGAAGATGCGAAAAGCGCTATATTAAATGCAAGGATTATTATATCAGATACCTGACTGAAAAAAACAATAAAAGTGTTTTTTAAAAATGAAAGAAAAACAATAATAATTTTTTTCTGAAAATCTATTATTCTAACCTATTTGGTTAAAGAGTTGGGATTGGAGGCCAAGCAAGGAGGAGCTAATACTATTATTAGCTATTACTATTATTATTATCCGCGACCATATAACCCCCACCCTCGCCCGTCTCCACTGGCTCCCCATCCTCCAGAGGATCGAGTTCAAGATCCTCGTCCTCACCTTCAAGGCCTTACATGGCCTTGCCCCGCCCTACTTAACCAATCTACTCTCTCCCTACAAGCCCACCCGGACCCTCCGTTCAGCAGGACTTGGCCTGCTCCAAGCCCCCCGCCCGAACCGCCCCACCATTGGAGGCCGGGCCTTCAGTTTTTCTGCTCCCACCCTATGGAATTCCATCCCCTAATCCCTCCGTCTCGTTTCTTCCCTTTCCTCTTTCAAGACCGGTTTGAAGACTTTCCTCTTCGACTGTGCCTTTTGTTCCACCCCAAATTTTTTGACCTCCCCTACGTGTTTCACCCCTTCCCAAACACTCCCCTCCCAGCTCGGGTCACACGCCTCCTGTACAGCGCCTTGGGACGTCCTCCCGACGTGAAAGGCACTCTATAAGTGTAATTTGTTGTTGTAGTTGTTGTTATTACAAATAATAATCATCCTTGTACAGTATTTGATACAACTGCTTTAGCTGGTCACAGATTTCACCAGATTCTGTTCTCCCTCCATTAGCCACTAGAGGGTGAACCTTCACCACTGAAGGCACCCAACTCACCAAAGAGGGACCTGATTTACAGTCAAGGTATTTGATAATAATAAAAATACTAATAATCCTTGTATTTGATATAGCGCCTTATCACATCTTCTAGACATCTCAAAGCGCTTCACAGAGTATACTATCAAGTGGATTGACTGTGTATTTGTGGGTGAAACGTGGCAGCCGATTGCGCACAGCAGGGTCCCCATAAACAATCGTGGATTGAAGTGACCAATTTATTGTTGGTGTTTTTTTGAGTGATTATTCTCAGGAAATTCGCCCAAGGTTTCGCTCTGACCTGGAATTGAACACAGTTCCCTCGCTTGTGAGG
>JAAILG010019561.1:0-14222 GCA_012026655.1 Hydrolagus affinis
ACAATTTGACAAACTTCAACAAATGGTGCTGAACAAAACTGCATTGGAAACAGATTTTGTGGAGCTCCTGTGGCTCAGTGGTTAGAGCACTTGTCTTGCAAGCTGGGGAGACCAAGCTGGGCAGACCTGTGTTCGAATCCAGGCAGGTCAGGGCGAAACCTTGGGCAAGTTTCCTTACTCCACACGCCTAATAATAATCCCTCAAAAAAAAACAGAATAATAAAATTGGTCATTTCAATCCACGACTGTGTGTGGGACACTGCTGTGTGCAATTGGCTGCCGCGATTCGCCCACAAATATATACAGTCAATTCACTTTACAGTATATTCTGTGAAGCAGTTTGGGACGTTGATAAAATGTGGAAAGCGCTATATCAAATGCAAGGATTATTATATATATATTATTTTATTTTTTTTGGCAGACTTTGCTAGATTGTGTTTTGGAGTTAAAAATGGGTGTCTGATACTTAATGTTGTAACTGTAATACATTATATTTGCTGGTACTTCTTTCAGGGCTTAAGATCGCTGAAATTTGGTGTAAGACTACTGAGCTTCCTGTTTAAAATCTTTTGCAGTAATGATGCCCCCGGAGACTCAAACACAGAAGAAGTGCTTAATTCTCTTGTTAACAATAATCCAGGATATGGGACTCGCTGCATGAAAGGAAACCCTATACCGTAAGTAAATTGCAGATATCTTACATTGTGCTCCAAGGTGAATATATTAGAAGTCCCTTGGATGGGAATCGGGAAAGAGCTGAATGAGTTTTAATGGATGAGGCGAACTGGTTTGTTTTCAATGCAATTTCCAGCAATTGTCTTTCTGTAAAGGCCTTTGTGGTCTGTCCCCAAAACCTATTTGAGTGCTATTGATTCTCTATGTATAGTCAGAAAATCCTATCACCCATGTATCTTGCAAGTCCTAAAATGAAATAGACACCATACACTACATTTCTGTATCTCTTAATTGAATTTGTTGCCAAAGATCTTATCAAATTTCCTTTAAAATTTGCTCACGCAATCTATCTTCCCCTGGGAGTCTCTTGAGATTCAGAAATCTTCTCATAAGGTAACTACATATGATCTGTCTGTCTACTTTCCCCCATCTGATCTCTACTCTGTACTATTAATCTACTCAAATAGAAAAAACAGTCTTGTTATTTTTTGTTTCAAAATTAAAATCTTTTGTCTAAGGATTTAACAACATGCTTATGTGGGATATGTTAATCCGTCCATTGAGCAATGCAGAGAGTTATTAGTACAAACAGATCTCAGGGTTTTATCTGTGGTGAAAAGACGAGGAGTGAAACAAGAGCTTTTCTGTGTTGTGTCCTCCTCCCGTATTAGGGACACTCCCTGTGAAGTTGGAGCTGAAGAGTGGGAAACACCTGATGTACCAGATTTCGTCATGGATGTCTTTCTCTATGGAAACTGGTCAATGGAGAACCCATCGCCGTCTTGTCAGTGCAGCAACGACAATGTGAAGAAGATGCTCCCAGATTGCCCTGCAGCTGCTGGCGGGCTTCCACCTCCTCAGGTCAGAGGAGATGCTTTGCTTCCATTGCAAATAGATGCATTCAAGAGGAAGCAAAATATAGACATGACTGGAAGGAAAGAGAAGGATACAGGAGAGAATAAGGAATAGGTGAAGACTCCCAAGTGCAGTATAAACACTGACATGGACTGCAATGGCCTATTTCCATGCTGTATATTCTTTGTAATTGTATACAGTAATGGCAAAACATAATGAGTTGAAAGTCTGTATTTTTGTCAGCTTTGCTTTCTGGCTTAATTGGCTTGATAACCACTGAGTCTAAAAGGGTTTTCTTAGGTCAAATTTGATTACAAGTTGCATGTTGCAATATATATAATATTAATATAATAACATTTATTACATTTGAAATGGTGCTTTATTACATTCTTGAGATGTCCCAAAGCGATTCACAGAATTTTACTGTCAAGTAGTGACTGTATATGTAGGCAAACACAGTAACCAATTTTTGCACAGCAAAAATCAGGGTCTGGTAGCTGGCAAAGTTTTAAAGCAGTAGGGAGAAGTGATTCCCCCACTGAGCAAACAATCTTGTTCCATTAAATTGTGGGAGGTTAAGAGAAGAGAAGGTAAGACAAGTAGGTTATCTCATGCTCTTCTATATTCCGGGCTGAATGAACAGTGACATTGATAACGTACCGCATATAACACAAGCTGCTCACCCTCTATGTAAGAGTGAGCTGTGTGGTGTGGAGGGACCAGGTAGAAGGTGGAAACGTAGATTTAATCTGAAGGATGACGGAAGAATCAAAACTTTCTAACAAAGGAAATGACATTCAGAATTGTATTGGTGATCACAATTTTCTTTCCTTTCAGATGAAAAGGAATTCCACTGAAATCCTCCAGAACCTATCCAACAGGAATATATCAGATTACCTTGTGAAAACCTACGCGCAAATTATAGGAAAAGGGTACGCTAAACATTTGTTAAAAGGTAGCCAGTTGTCTGTAGTGCAGTGAAGAGGGGATGGGTGGAAGCCCACAAAATCACAAGGATAGCTTGGATGAAACGGTCCATTGGCTTATTTGATTGCATTCCTCCAGTATACTCATCCTACTATCCCCCACCCCATCACAGCATCAAGCTGTTTTTTTTCAAATGATTCCAATGTGCTGGTCTCAACATCCTTCCTTGCAACGTGTTCCAAACATTTATTATCCTCTGAGTAAAGACAAACTTCCTGATGTTGCCCTTTGCAAATCTAAGACTATTTCCCCTCATTCTACTGATGGTGAATCCAAAATGATTGTTCTACGTTTACTTTGAATCCCATTTAAAATGGAATGCAACTCCATGAGGTCCTCTCAGAGTCATCTTCTCACAAGATGTAAGAACCCTAACTTGTCTCTGCGTGATAATAATAATCCTTGCATTTGAAATAGTGCTTTTCACATCTTATCGATGTCTCAAAGCGCTTCACAGAATACACTGTAAAGTGAATTGACTGTATATTTGTGGGCGAAAAGTGGCAGCCAATCATGCACAGCAGTGTACCACAAACAGCCGAAAAAATTATGTGATGTGCTCAAACCTAATTGCCGTTGTAATTCATTCAATTCCATTTCCCTTTTATAGCTTGAAGAGCAAACTCTGGGTGAATGAGTTCAGGTAGGTTGACGTTACTTAAGCCTGTACTTTAATCTGTGCTGTTTGGAACATTTAAATGGGGAATGTTTTGTGGGGAATATGGAGCAGACTTCACCTTGGCCAGGGAGGGAATAAGCATCATATAACATATGTTCTGTGGAGAGGAAAATCACTGCATGCCAAATGAGGTTGGAAGCTCTCTCACATTGCTGATCACCAGAAAGCCTCCCAACACAGGTTCAGCTGCCAGGGTAACGTGAAAGTTGCTAGACAAGTATAATTGTTGTTGTTGTGGGAGTTGGTTGGGTAATAATAAAGCAACAGTCTTACATTTATACAGTGCCTTTCAGCTCAGGAGCTTTAAAGAACCAGCTGGGTGATGAAACTGGGAGTGGGAGACAGCTGAGGAAGGCTGTGAAGGGGGATTGAGAACGGTGACCAAATCTATATCAATGATCTAGATAAGGACATCGAGCTTAATATATCTAAATTTGCCGATGATACAAAACTAGGAGGAAGTGTTAATACCAAGGATGACATTAAAAAAATGCAACGCGATATAGATAGGTTAGGTGAGTGGGCAGGTAGGTGGCAGATGAAGTATAATGTAGGGAAGTGCGAAGACATCCACCTAGGTCGCAAAAACATCAGAACAGGTTATTTTTTAGAGGGGGAAAGTGTTAGCTTGGGGGTGTCCTTGTACACCAAACACAGAAAGTTAGCGTGCAGGTGCAGCAGGCAAATAGGAAGGCTAACGGTATGTTAGCTTTCATTATGAAAGGGTTAGAGTACAAGAATAGGGAAGTCTTGATTAATTTGGGCCTATATTCTCTGGAATATAGAAGAATTAGAGGGGATCTTATAGAAACCTATAAGATTATTAAAGGGCACAACAAAGTAGATAGTGGGAGATTGTTTCCCCTGGTTGGAGAATCTAAAACCAGGGGTCACAGTCTTAAAGTTAGGAGTCAGCCCTTTCACGTTGAGTTGAGAAAAAAACTTCTTCACTCAGAGGGTGGTGAATGTATGGAATTCTTTACCCCAAAGTGCTGTTGATGCTCAGTCTTTGAACATATTCAAGGCTGAGTTAGATATGTTTCTCATTTATAAAGGGATTAAGGGGTATGGGGATAAGGCAGGTAGCTGGAGTTAGAGTAGAATATCAGCCATGTTTGAATGGTGGGGCAGGCTCAATGGCCCGAATGGTCTCCTCCTGCTCCTATTTCTTATGTTCTTATGTTCAAATAGATTGATTGAAGAAAAAAAACTTAAAGTGGGCTTTTGAGGTTGTGAGGGAGCGGACCAGGTGAAGGGACTTCAGGATCAAGTTGTGGAGAGTGGGGAGGCGGAATGGCTGGAAGCTTGGCCACCAATGTATTCCTGTCATGATGGTCTGTGTTCTGACAGTGCTTAGGCTACATTGAGCTGCATCTGCTATGCTCTGTATTCCACAGGTATGGAGGCTTTTCACTGGGTGGCCGCAGTAGTCCAATGCTACCAAGAGGGGAAGAAATTGGTGACGCTATACTGAAACTGAATAAGATACTCGGAGTGATGCAGGTCAGTATTGGATTGGAACACTCGTGCTTATTGGGCTCTCAAATTATCCCAAGTCAGTAGTGTGGATAGTCTAGACCTCTATCATCAATAAGAGATTTGTGCACGGGTGAGAGCAAGCGGATGCAGACCTGAGCTTCACCTGAGCTCCAACTTCAAACGTGTTGGCACAAATACTGCCTCTGACTTCCAAGTAAGCATTCCATCTAAAAACACAGAAATATGTCAGAATTATGTTAGCCAGGTGCCACGGAGAAATCGACAGAAACATATTTCCATTCACCAAAAGGAATCCCCATGTGTGCTTCAGATTGAGAAATCCTGCTTGAGAGTGTCACATTTTGGACTTGAATATGGCCTTCCACTTTAGCAAAATCACAAGAAGATAACCCTTTGATTCTATAGATCAAAGAATCCTGAGGCTAAGTGTGGTTCAGTAGCACCAAATCCAAACTAACTGTAATCAGAGTCTGATACGCCTAGATGGATTCTTGGTATGATTTGGTTCAGTCGCTAGTTTTGAATACAATTCACATTGTGCTTGCTCACTAAAGCAGCTGATTTCCGGAGGAATCCAGTATAACATCACCAAGATTGTGGATGTATTTAGGAGTGAGAATGCCTGGTCTCCAGTGGTGTACAGGGTAGCATGCTCTGAGCTCAGATCACTTTAAACTGATCAAGCTTCCCTCTTATGGTATATCATCCAGACTCATGTGTGCCACTGCCTGGGACAAAGAGCAAAGCCCACTGTATGCTCTTTGATGAAAGCGTGCAGTCCTCTGCTCTTATGAAATATGGCAGCCCATAGAAAGGACACCGCATCAAAGGGGGACAATCAATTGCTGAAATAAAACAATCTATTTAAATCACTGGGGAGCAGATGCACATCAGCTGTCTGGTTGAAATGGTTTTAAATATTTACCTTGTTTAACACACAGGGTGCTTCTGGAGAACGATTCCTGAAACGTATCTCAAAGTTCATGACAGGACTGCACACAAAGGATAATGTTAAGGTAAGCCATGATCTTTACCATATATTAAATGCCATTGTTTCATGCAGCCAGGTATTTTGATCACTCGCATTACCAGGCATTTCCATTCTTAATCTATACACTATTGGTTAGACTCTAGTGGTACCCCAGCTCACACTCTGAGGACCCAAACTTTTTTGTTTCCCAACCTACACCTAATGTGGATGAGGTAAGCAGGATGAGTCCCTCCAATGAGACAATGCACAATCCATTCCAACAATCTATCTCTGGGATTTCCATGTCTAGTTGGGTTGCATAGCATTCTCAGCTTGGTTTGGATGCTCTTTATCATGGTAATGGGATGGGCTTCAGCATGTGTCAGATACGACACCCGGGCGCTGATTTAAAAAAAAACTCTTGGCGTATATCAAATGTAAGGATTTTTTTTTTTACGCACAAACGACCAGTGCTAGTCGTTTGTGTAAAGCTTGACATTGAAAGAAGTAATAAAGTTGCTTATGGCTTTAATAGTAACACCAACCCATTAGGCTTCTCAAAACTATAACTGAAACTACATTTTTAAATTAAAAATTGCTATGGTTTGCAACCTGGATACACCTGCAGCATTAAATTCTGGAGAATGAGGAAAATGGCATAGAAATCAAACACAAATTATAGTGTAAATGAAAACTAAGATGTGACCACTTTCTCCTACCTTATTATGCTCCTATTCTTCTTTCTTCTAAATTGTCTCCTAGTCACACGTAACTGATTTCTAAATGCTTCTGAAAACATATTATTAGTTGTTAAAGTTCATAGGATTGTCATATTGATTGTATGTATAATTTCCTCACTTCCACTGATAGACATTTTGTCAATATGTACAGGGTGACAAAAAAGTCAGATACAATTATAATTTCTAATCAGTCTTAAAGAAATTACAATTTATTTATTGAGATAACACGATGGATATTAGGAATTGATGTCATCCTATCTTTTGTTTTGCCATTATGCATTATTATATAATTTTCAATATTTTTAATTAGAGTAATTGCATTTCTGAAAAAAAATCCAGAATACTGAAAAATGCATTAAATAATGTAAAAGCCCATAAAAGAAATGTTAAGCACATAACATTTCAAAAATTCAATAATGACACATTTCTTAGTCAGATGTATTCATGTTTTGCCCTTGGACATGTCTAAATAATTGGGAAGATGGGTAAAGGAATCCATTGGCACACGGGAGAAATAATATCTAAAGCAGAAACTTACTTGTTTTTCAGTTAAACTTTGTTACATTAATAATTGCTCTTCACATCTATTAAAAGTGTGATATTTATTTACACTGTCTAAATGGTCATCCAGGTTTGGTTTAACAACAAAGGCTGGCATGCTATAGGAGCCTTTCTAAACGTCATGAACAATGCTATTCTGCGCGCACGTCTACCAGAGGGAAAAGACCCCAGTATGTATGGGATCACAGCCTACAATCACCCACTCAATCTGACCAAAGAACAAATCTCTGAGGTAGCACTGTAAGTATCCACACCCATTGCTGTCAATCAATAAATATTGTTTTGTCCAGATCAAGAAAATAGGAGTGAATTTTGCTGTTTTATAATGATTCAGTGTAATACCACAGCGAATGCATTATGAAACCACTTACATTTCTACCACTTAAAAAATTATTACTCATTTCTTTGTTGCCTGTGGTAAGCTTAGATGTTTATTTAAACTCTTTTAGTAACATTGGGCACAATCATAGAAGTTATCAAATGGTAATTTATGGAGTTTCATAACACATTCAATTGTTATTCATCACTTCAAATTCATTATTATACAACACAAATTTCACCCCATGAATCTTCTTGATAAATAATATATAGTATCTATTGTTTGTACTGAAATGTTATTTGCATTTTGTCATTCCATCCCTCAGAGGATTGAGTTCAAAATCCTCATCCTCACCTCCATGGCCCTACCTCTCTGACTTGCTAACCCATTAACAACCTGTCCGCTACCTGCAGTCAACAGGCTCCGGGCTGCTCCATGTCTCCTACCCGCCCGCTCTCTCATCAATAGTTGGGCCTTCAGCCTCTCTGTCCCGTCCTCTGGAACTCTATCGCACATTCCCTTTGCCTCGCTCTCTCCGATGCCTCCTTGAAGGCATGTTTCAAGACCCGCTTCTTTGACTGTGCCTTTGGCCACCCTCCAATCTTCTCTGCCCTCCAACCTCCCTGATCTCAACAACCCCCACCCTTCGCCCACTCCAGTTTAGGTCCTAATTTCTGACTGATCAGTGCCTTGGGCCGTCCTCCCGATGCGAAAAGCACTTCACAGATGTAATTTTGTATTGCGTTATGGGTTTGTTCTGACTGCTTGACAGTTCAGACTGCCCTTACCAGAAAAGTGTTGAAAAGGTGGATTCACATAAGCATCAGAAATGAAACTACAGAATGTTGAGGAAAATAAAATGCATAATTTGCAAATGGCTTTGAGAATGTTCTCCTGTGTTAATTCTGCACTATTCTTAGCGATATTTCTTAATTAAGAAATTCAGACCAAGAGAAATGCTGTTGCAACTCAAATCTATTTTGTGTGCATGATTTTTCTGAGGTGTGACATCCAGTGCTGAAAGATTCCATGCTCCGGAGTTGTCAATTAAGAAATTCTCTTACAAAACTCTGTAGCATTTACACCAGTGTTTTAAGAAAACGTGGGAATTTGCACTGCAGCAGATAGTGTGTATACTGCTAGGATTTCGGGAGTGATTTTCATTTTCTGATAAACATTTGCCACGTTGATCATAGAGAGCACGATCAGTGAGGTGGAGACAACTTAGTGGCATTCTTCATCTCTGTTTACAGACAGCTAGGGAAGACAACTCCTATCATTGTATCTCGACTCACATCTCTTCAATAATCCCAGTATCATCTGCGAAAGTTATCTGATGAGTCTCCATCAGCAAAAGAAAATCATCAGCGCTACCTGTTAAAAACTGTCTAGCTCATACCCCCGACGATATGGTCCCTTCATTTCTCATACAACATTATTGTTTGGTTTCCTTTGGTGGATTAATTCTCTATGGTCCATCTCCAGAGAGATGGAAGGGCACATTAAATCTTGAACAATATAACTATTGTACATATCCAACATTGCAATGAGATGGATTGTTTGTGTTGTAGGATGACAACTTCAGTGGATGTTCTGGTCTCCATCTGTGTGATCTTTGCTATGTCCTTTGTGCCAGCAAGCTTTGTGGTTTTCCTGATTCAGGAGCGGGTCACCAAGGCCAAGCACCTGCAGTTCATCAGCGGGGTGAAGCCAGGTGTGTACTGGTTGGCAAACTACGTCTGGGATATGGTAAGTTTGTTGTGACTTTTCACCCACACATTTACAGTTTGCAATGTCATTTCTCCTTTCAGAAAATAGTGTTAAATTATTCCAAGCAGGAGTTTACAATCTGTTTTAGACTGTCAGTAGAGAACAGCAAATGTATTTGTGTATCTACTACGGTTGTCAACAGATATGTTTCTGGCCTGGAAGAGTTATCTTTCACATGTTCCACTCTGACTGTGTGATCTCCAGCTCTATGTCCAGTCTGTATTCTGCTGATTTCAGTTTACCGCTCATGAACCCCTTCTTTTGTTCTTCCGTGTAGTCCTCTAGCTCAGCAATTAGAGTACTTGCCTTACAAGCAAGAGACCTGGGTTCAATTCAGGGCAGGGCGAAAGTTTCTTTACTCCACATGCCTGATAATAATCCCTCAAAAAAAAATTGGTCACTTCAATACACGGCTGCTTACGGGACAGTGCTGTGCGCAATTGACTGCTGCATTTCCCCAACAAATAAATATGCAGTCAATTCACTTTACAGTATATTCTGTGAAGCGCTTTGAGACGTCTAGAATACGTGAAAAGTGCTATATCAAATGCAAGGATAATTATTATTGGAGTCTGAATCTGTAGTCACCTGCATTTTATACAGTGCCTTTCACATAGGGGGGACATCTCACAATGTTTCTCAGGATTTGCTGTATTTTGTGAAACTGTTATTGTTTTACTCTCTAAATGAAAAGGCGGTACTAGCTTAGAGTCACGCATCAGGCAGTTTATAGATTAATGGATATCTCTGTGTCCTTAGTGAAGATAATATTGACCAAAATTAGGCATTGAAAGAAAAAAAACATCAATTTCATGATAGCAGATAAAAAGAGATTCATCTTTGGAGTCGGGATTAACTATAGTTTGTTTCCCTCGTTAATTATTAATACCCTTCAGTGTTCGACCGAATGAACCATATTAAAGTACAGGTAATGTGGACTGTATCCTGCTTGCATAACTGTAGATTATCACTAGCTCATGGCAACTTGTAGCCGGTATGACTATTTTACGCAAGCGTAATATGATCTCTGGGCCACAATTTGACATTCCCTGGTCTCGCTTGTCAACTCCCTTCATTATTGAAACACCTAAATGTGATCATCCCATAATCCCTCAAAACAAAGGAAGACAGAACAAGTCTACTTAGCCTCTCCCATAGCTAAGCTTCTTCACTTCAGGCATTACTCTCTAGAGCACCTTCACTTGACATCTTCCAAAACTAATAAACGTTCTTAAGGTTTAGTACCCAAAAGTGAATACAGTACAGTGCTCCCAAGTTAAATTTATCATGCTCACTATATGACTGAAGCAGGACTTTGTTATTGTATTATTTAATTGGGCTGTCGCCAGTGGGAGGAGAGGGTAATGAAGGCTAAAAGCGCAGTCAAACAAGAAAGTGTTGAGGCGGACCTTGTAGCAGGTAAGGGAAGAAACGAGTCAAAGAGATGGCGTTCCAGAGAGTGGGGACAGATATCTGAAAATCTGACTGCCGGTGGTGAGGTGGGTGGGGCAGGAGGCACAAAGCAAATGTGACATAGGAATAGATCAGTGCCCACTCAGAAGGGGGAATTACCAGATTTGCAGGTTTTCAGTAGGTCACAGAGATGGCAAAACCATGAAACGTTTATAAACCGGCAGCTCTTAATTCCCTGAGGGCCATAGATGCCACCTAAAGATCCTTGAAAAGCTTATTTACTGTCTTTGCATTTCCCATCGTTGTTCTATGTTTGATACGGTATTCTCGCCGTGTTCAATTGTAGCTTCTGTGTTTACACAGCATGCTGCTACCCTCTGCTGGTAGGACTCAGCATGGCCTCTGAAGCATATTCCACTCCGCCCCCCACCCACCCACACCACCTATTCTCTTCTCTACAAGTAAAGGTGTTGGTAAAACTTCCCTGGATGAAACCAACCAGGAAGATGCCATTTTCAGTCCTGCTCTGCATTGGGTTCTGGGTCAGCAGGGCAGATATTGTTGTTGGAAAGTGCACATGTGTTGGAAAGACAAGGACAAGATCAGGCAGTTGAATATCTACTGATATTTAGTGTTTGGGCTACGATATGAAGAATGGCAACTTTGGTTAGACACTACATGGACGCTAATAATGATAATCCTTGCAAAAATGCAAAATACTGCAGATGCTGGAAATCTGAAACAAAAACAAGTCGCTGGGTATACTCAGCAGGTCAGGCAGCATCTATGGAGAAAGGAAAAGTGAGTCAACTTTTTGGGTCCACGACCCTTCATCAGAACTGCACAAGGCCAGTTTTGATGAAGGGTCGTGGACCCAAAACGTTGACTTACTTTTCATTTCTCCATAGATGCTGCCTGACCTGCTGATTGTTCCCAGTGATTTATGATAATCCTTGCATTTGATACAATGAGTGTTGCCTCCAACCCTCATTGAGACATCTGTTTCAAAGAGCTTCACGGAATATATTGAAAAGTGAATTGACTTTATTTTGTGGGCAATTGCACACATCAGTGTCCCACAAACAGTCTTAAATTGAATGGGCATGATACCAAATCCAAGAATATGTCACGATCTTCAGAAGGTGATTTAAAGAGGATTTACAATAAGATTGACCGGTCTTCATTACACTGGTGCTTCTCAGTGTTTGTACGTTAGAGCAGTACAGTATTATAGAGCACAATGTCCTGAAGACTTTAGCAGAACAGAATGGGAAACAATTTTACAGTTGTTAAAAATGGATCTTTAAAAATAAACAAATCAATGATTAATATTTTTCTGACAGTCAACTGCAAAAAATCCTTTCTTATGAACAGTACTCTATTTACCTAATTATTTAAATTAGAAATTGTGTTTTTTTGTTTCACAGTGCAACTATGTGGTTCCAGCTACACTTGTCATCATTATTTTTGTCTGTTTCCAACAAAAATCCTATGTGTCTTCTACCAATCTGCCCGTACTGGCTCTGCTTCTCTTCCTATATGGGTAAGTTGGTGGCTATCACTAATTGACTTTACTTCTTACACCAAGAATAGGGAAACACTGTTATAAGCACTGGAAGCAAACAGTGCATGTTTCATCCCACACAGACAAATTCAAAGGGTTTTCCGAACTGAGAAGTACAGTTGTTATGCCAAAGTCTGATTCTTTGCAATGTGCATTTTGTGATGAATTATTTTTACTCTGCACAAGGCCAGGCACCTTCAACCTTCCATGTCTGTATGGCTCAGTTTCAGTGCAGTCAGTGGCATTAGCAATAAAATCACCAACGAACCTACTATTCCCTTTCTTGAAGGATAAAAACAATTCTCAGTTTGATTTGTTACAATAGGACAATATACATTTACATATACCTGCATTTACCTGCCTCCTTGGGACGTCCTCTTGACGTGAAAGGCGCTTAATAAATGTAAGATTTGTTTGTTTGTTGTTTGTATATAACATTGGGAGGTCTTCTCAAAATGCTGCTATCTGGAGATAGGAATAGTGCAGGGAATTTGATACAGGTATTCATACCCCCAACCCTATCTGTCCAACAGTGTTAGTTGGACAGATTCAAGGATTTTGAATTTGATCTGCTATTTCAGATCCATTGCTTCTTGCATGGAAAAGCTGCTGTATTGATGGGGTTGTGTGTTGTAACTGTGGACTCTATATGTATTTGCAGGTGGTCCATCACTCCTTTGATGTATCCAGCATCATTTGTATTCCGAATCCCCAGCACAGCCTACGTGATATTGACAAGTGTGAATCTGTTCATCGGCATAAACGGCAGCATTGCCACCTTTGTACTGGAGCTGTTCAGCAATAACGTAAGAAGCAGCAAGATATGTTTGTTTACTCTACTTCAAAACCCTTACAAAATGGGACACAGCTAGAGCAATGCTGGAGTTGATGTTTGCTTAGTTTGATAGCAGACTGAAATCAGAGTTATTGATTAACAACATTGCACAGCTCGATAGTTCTAATAGTTTGATAAATATATATTACTGATATCATGTTTTCTTTAGGAGGTATAACTTATATGTTTGATATGCTAGCATTAGCACAATAATAGGTAGAGGTAGTTATTATTATTAATAACAATAATAATCTTTGCATTTGAAATAATATCTTTCACATTGGGAGGAAAGTGCAGCGACTGTGTATTATTTGGGTGGAATTTGCAGTATATTACACATTATCATGGGTTTGATTAGCACTGAAATTATGACTGTAAAAGAGCATATATTTTATTTAATAGCACATTTTATTATGTATAGAAGAGGAAATGACCATTGAAGTCTATCTGGCTAGGCCCCAAATAACAAGTTACGTAGCACTCTTTTGCAGTTGTGATTCCATAATAAGATTTGCAGATAGAGACTAGACTCAGGTCAGTCTTCTTTATAATTGCATTAGAATCATTACCAAATAGATGTTAAACAGTTGTGTCTCAACCATAATGCATTCAGAACAAGTCATATTTTCAGTGCAAGTCAATATATTGTAGTGCAAGGTTTACTGCACAAAATGCAAAGCCACTATTTTAGATATGATCAGATGCAACACTTTGATTCTGTCTCTATTGACCATGATCATTTCAGATGACCCCAATTCTCTTAATTCCTTAAACGTTTCATTTTATTATCAAATTTGATTACTCACTCCTGCTCTAAGGTTGTCATTGTATTGACATGGGTGAAAGCAATACATTGACATCCTTGGAGCAGGAGGGAATGCATGCAATAATATCTGTGTAAATAAGTGATATTTCATAGTTTGGGCCATCAGATAAATAGAATTTATGTAGCACTGGATTAAAACCATAAAAATAATTCTGTTTCACCTCTGTCTTCTCCTCGCCCAGGTGTGATGTTTCCAGCTAATTCGAAATAATTGTTGCTTATTTGATTGCTAAAAATGAGTTCTCTCTTGTACAGAAGCTGAACAGCATCAATGAAATTCTGAAGTCAGTGTTTCTGATCTTCCCCCACTTCTGCCTTGGTCGAGGACTGATTGACATGGTGAAGAATCAGGCAATGGCAGATGCTCTGGAAAGATTTGGTGGGTGATTGATGATTTGCATTTTGATGGCAATAGATTCTGGAAACCTATTTTGAAGTCCTTGCTGTTAGTTACCCTAAATTGAAGTGTCACCACTCTCATTTTCTTTTCTTAAACATAGAAATCATGTGGCAATATTAATGTGATAA
>JAAILG010019562.1:0-14176 GCA_012026655.1 Hydrolagus affinis
CAGCCTAATCACCACCTTTTCAGGCAATGCATTCCAGATTCAAACTCGCGTTAATCCCCTTATGTAACTAATTTCATAGTGGAATTCCGAAAGCGCAGTAACATCATCTGTAACGGAGCTCAGTGTATATAGTAAACAGCACACAAACCGGAGATTTGATTTGATTTCCAGCAGTGTAAAACGTTCAGCATATTTCCTCATTCCACATGCATCTGCTTACCCGCTTGCATTAAGCCGCCTGTTTTGCAGGTGTGTGGGTTCAAGGGGTGCCATCAATTATTAGGGTTTGTGTAAATTAATGCAGCAAACTGACAACTCAACCCTGACTGAACGTGTCACTATCACTTGAGGCAAGGCAATCATGCTGTCAGTATTCTGCCCACACATTTCCTGTTTGACTTGTCTTATTCTGTTAACAAATCCGTTAATTTGCCAACTGTGTTCTATTGTGGTGTCATGTGACACAGTGGTTAGAGCACTGACTTACGAACCGAGATACCTGTGGATCCATTCCAGTCAGTGCGAAACCTTGGTCAAGTTTCCTTGCTCCATATTTCTGATAATAATCCTTGGGTATATTTAAAAATTGTTCATTTTAATCCAAGATATTTTGTGGGGGACAATGCTGTGCGCAATTTGCTGGCGGTTTTCACCCACATATATACAGTCAATTCATTTTACTGTATGTTCCTTGAAGCGCCATGATACTTCTAGATGAAGAGAAAAGCCCTATATCAAATGCAAAGCATTATTACTATTATTACCCAGAGTAATGAAGGATTATGACTGTTAGTGGAATCGTGGTTCAATTTCTGAAGAGATCCATCATGTGCTTCACATAGAATTCAAGAACAGCTTTCACCAGATTATTTCATACATATTTTAAAAGAGAAACACTTACAAGTCTGTCGAGAATGAAGCGGGTTATGTTGTCTGACTGGATGAGCACTTCCAACTATTTCCTTTACTGTTCCAATGGGCCTGTTGTCCGAATTCAGTGATGCAAACTCGTATGATTCTCTGCCAACTGCAGCTTTGGCACGGTTCTATTCTGAGCCATTGTGAGAACGGACCAAGTTCTAATCTGGTCATTCTCGTCTCCTCAAAACCAGCAAGTCGATTGTGCAAGTTACGCTTTAATTGTATAAGGTATGTGTGACAGCACGTCCATGTTATGATTTTGAGCAGAAAGGGAAGCTGCAGGAAGTATTCCTTCCGGTCACTTGTATGTACAAAACATTTGCAACGTGCGAATGTTGTTGAAATTGTTGTTAAAATTATAATAATCCCTCCAAAATAAATAAATAAAAGATAGATAAATAAGTAAAAAAAAATAAAAATATAGATAAATAAAAAAATGGAAAAATAGATACATAGATAGATGGATGGATGGATGGATGGATGGATGGACTGATGGACGGATGGACGGATGGACGGATGGACGGAAGGACGGAAGGACGGACGAACGGACGGGCGGACGCACAGACAGATAGATAAATACATAAATACATAAATACATAATAAAAATAAACAAACATCAATCAATCAATCAATCAATCAAGCAATGAATCAATGAATCAATGAATCAATCAATCAATCTAACTACCTGCCTACCAACCAATCAACCAATCAACCAAACAACCAACCAACCAATCAACCAATCAACCAACCAACCAACCAACCAACCAACCAACCAACCAACCAGTCAACCAATCAACCAACCAATCAATCAATCAATCAATCAATCAATCAATCAATCAATCAACCAATCAATCAATATTTTTTTATATGGTCATTTTAAAACATAACTGTTTGTGGGAAAATGCTGTGCGCATTCGCCTGCGCGTTTCGCCCACATAAAGTCAATTGACTTTAGAGTATATTCAGCGAAGCGCTTTGAGACGTCGATAAGATATGCAAAGCGCTGACAACAATATCAACAAATTGCACTTACAGAGCGCCTTTCACGCCGGGAGGACGTCCCAAGGCGCTGCACAGGAGGCGTGTGTCCCGAGCTGGGAGTGGAGTGCTCGGGAGGGGGTAACAAAGGTAGGGGAGGTCGAAGAATTAGGGGGGGATCAGAAGGCTCGGTCGAAAAGGAAAGTCTTCAAATCGTTCTTGAAAGAGGAAACGGAGGAAGCAAGTCGGAGGGATTGGGGAATGGAGTTCCAAAGGGTGGGATCGGAAAACCTTAAGGCCCGGCCTCCAATGGAGGGCGATTCGGGCAGGGGGCTTGGAGCAGGCCAAATCCTGCTCAACGGAGGGTCCGGATGGGCTTGTAGGGGGAGAGTAAGTCGGAAAAATAGGGCGTTTCGAGGCCGTGTAAGGCCTTGAAGGTGAGAACGAGGATCTTGACCTCGATCCTTTGGGGGATGGTGAGCCAATGAAGACGGGCGAGGGTGGAGGCGGGTGTGGGACAGTACACGGGCTGCAGAGTTTTGGATGATCTGCAGCCTGTGATTGTGGGAGCTGGGGAGGCTAAATCAAATGCAATGAATATTATATTATTGTATATTACTATTATTAAATACAAAAGATAAATGGAGGCACCGAGTTATGGCTTCAACATGCACTGACGTTTAGCTCAGCAAACTGGACTGGGAGACCGTTTAACGGTGGGCAAGCAACAAAATCATGGGATTCCTGGGAAGTGAGATGGAACTTCGTCCTTGAGTATATATTTATATATAGACGTCGATAAGACGTGGAAAGCGCTATATAAATGTAAGTATTATTACTATATATTTTATCAAGAGTGGTTGTAGATCACTCTTGGACCTGTAGATGTTCTCCCACCAAGCTGAAGACCGATACTTAGGCTGCTGATGAAATGTCTAACCCGGAATCTCGTTTATGGTTCAACATTTATATTTCCAGACATTGGAAAAGTATCTAAACTCATTTTAAATGTATCAATATTTTGCTCTCTTCCCTGATGGAAGCTGTTGCACAGATTTACTGTTTGATAACTGGAAGAGTATTTCTGTAGATTCAAAACACAGTAATCATTTTTGCTCAAAGCAATATTTGAGAATCGTGCATGAAGTGAATGATCAGTTGTATCTAGGTGATTGTTGGCGAGGACACTCCGAGAAACTCCCTGCACTATTTGGATTGTATTATTGGGATATTGTACTATCCACCCAAACAGGCAGCCAGGCCATCAGTGTAACAATAACCTAGAAAATGGCAATACGTACCAAGCAACACATTTAATCCACAATTTATTTACTCCTTCGCGGCTCTCTCATCTCTGATGTTCTTGCATTAATAATTGGAAAGAAACATTCGTGAAATGCGAGGGAAGGAATGATGGTAGCGGGTTGTCTCTGACGGAAAAGATCATTGGGTAGTTTCTTGGCATTCTAGATGATCTGGAATTCGACGATAGTTTGTTGAGTGAACAGTAGAAGAATATGTTTGTGTCTCGTTGATCTTGAGCAGGTTCACTAATCACATATTTGGATGCATGAATCTCCTCGATTCTCCCCCTACTCAGGTGTCTCTGGCCTGTTTCATATCGCCCATGCCCTGACAAACAAACAAATCATTTGATGTCTTTCATCATATCTGAGCACTCCGTTGAACTCCTTCCTGGAATACTGTGTGATGTTCGGTTCCATCAGCTTCTTCACGTCCAGTTGAATGTATCCCTTTGTCAGCTGGAAGGCCCCCTCCACAAGACCAGCTTCTGGGGCCCTTTGGTCCTCAAACAACCAAACAACTCACAACGTCAGAGTACATCATCGAAAGTTTTCTGCCTTCTGAAATCCTCCACGCCAGACGGCGTTTCAGAGCGATTCAAAATAGCGGATCCCGTGGCCAAAACAGGGGGAGGGGGAAGGTGATCGTAGACGCGGTCGAATAGAAAGATATTCAAGAGAAATCAGGTGAAGACTTTGAGGGAAGAAGTTCCAGAACGTAGGGTCGTACTGTCTGAAAGCATCGCTACAGATGATGGAGCACAGGATTCATTTAACAAGCCAGAGACCAGATGCAGCAGAGAGGAGGCAATAGGCACTGCTGTGAGCAGAGAGGATGTTAGAGACATAGGGGGGAACAGAGGAGTGGAGAGAGTTAAATAGAAGAGTGATGATACTGAAGTCGATCTGTCATCGCAGGGAGCCAATGAATTCTGGGAATGAGGGGATAGTTGAGGAGCTACTTAGGGTTCCGTGAAAACGGCAGAGTTCTGTATGAGCTGGATTTTTTGAATTGTAGCTCAGGGTTGACCGGCGAAGAGCGTGTTGGAGTATTCCAGCCGAGAGGTGACAAAGGCATGGACCAGGGTTTCAGCAGCTTTAGGGGTGAGATATTAGCGTATGTTGGGGTGAAGGACATTTGAGTGTCGAGCAGGATTCCGAGATGTCATATTGTCTTCGTAATGTGTGGAGTGACCTGGCTGTTCAGCGCCTTGAGTCGTCTCGTTCCTCTAACCATTTAATATTGTTGTTGTTCTTGTTATTCCGTTCCACGGTAATATGGGCCGTTCGTGTCTCTGTTCAAGGGCAGTGAGATAGCAGTGCATGTTAACCTTGTGTTCTTTAAGATATGTGCAGACCCAATTCTGTTTTCTGTCATTGAGCTCCGAATAATTCCACAAAGATGATTCCTTCAGCAAATTTTGAAAGTTTGGGACTAGCGTGAGGTGGATTTGGCGAAATGCTGCAGTGAGTCATGGCTAACACTGGATTGTGCAGGTCAGAAAATGCAACAAAGTGAGTGTCTAATTTTATCTGAGGGATTGTTATATTATATAATAAGAAACTCACTGATAATTTTGAATCTTGCTATGGGAAATGCTAACATCCACATTTGTCGGAATCGTATATGGCCGAGAACAACATGTGTACTATGTGACAATAATTCCCAAAATAAACCTAGATCAGTTTTTTTTTAAAGAATCAATACTTAGTGCTTGCACAGTCTCCTTAGGGAATATATTCCACTGCTTTACTGTTTGATCAATGGAATCGTGCTTGTGTAGATTCGAAATATACGAGACATTTTGCGCACAGTAACGTGCGAGATTCATCCGTGAAGTGACTGATCAAATTTATATGTGGGTCTGTTTTTCCTGGAAAGTTACAGAATTTCCCTGCAGTATTTGAACTGTAACCTGGGATATTTTGGCAACCGCATGTACAGCCACCCAGAACCTAAGATTAACAGCTGCTTAATACATGCAATACATCACAAAGACAAAGAGGGATCCACACACATAAAGACACACGCACACTCACATAAACTCACAGTGAGAGAGAGAGACAGGGTTAGAGTGGGAGCTACAAACACTCACACACACACACACACACACACACACACACAAACAGGAACATAGAGACGCACACACACACAGGGACAAATAAAGATGGGAAGATGCATACATGTGTATCTATATATACAGACAAACAAAATCAGAAAGAGAGGGAGAGAGAGAGTGAGAGACAGACAGCCTAAGAGACAGATACAGAGTCACAGATGTTAGAGAGAGAGGACACACCTCCACACACACAGAAAGAGACACACAGAAAGAGACACACAAAGTGACAGACACAAATGTACACCGAGCAATACATTTAACCCATGATTAATTTACTCGTTTGCGGCTGATAAGCATTTAGCAAGCAGGTATATACAATGTAAGGCAGTATATTGGAGTTGTACGGCAGCATTATCCTTTGTGGAAAGCGGTACCAACTTTAACAGGATAAACTACAGCAGTGACCTCAGCGCCCTGTACACACTGTGGTCACAAAGGCCTTTGTCCCTCCCAAGCTGTGACCAATGCTGTAGGTAATGGGTTCAATGCTGGTGAGTGGCCCCTGTGCAGACAATGTACACACACACTCCAGGCTGAGGAATACTGTGTGTAGGTGGGGGACACACACTCACATGTGCATCTCTCTGATGGTTTAGATACTTTAACAACAACAAGTTGCACTGACACACGGTGGCGTGTGTGGTGTTGTGCGCCTGGTTTTCATCATGGAATGGACACCCAGCTGCCCCCAAATTACATCATTGCGGTGAATTGCGTAACTCAGGGCAGATAATGTTTTGTTCGCACACGGCACAAAGTCATCCAGGATCGTGCGGTAAAATTGCTCAAAGGAGCCTTCCCCACTTTCCTTTAAATAAGACCCCGTTTTGTGCTCTTGAGAACCACTATTTTGTGCGTGAGCTGCCTTTTGTAGAGGAGGACTCATTTTGACTCCGTGAAGATGGCCTTTCCGATAATGTGGATTATAGAAATAATATACTATCCGATTCTCGCTCCTGTTGGAATTCCTCGCAAGTGTTTTATCCAATTCATTATTTAGGTTATTGTGCAGTAAAGTTTGTAGCCTGACTCAGTTTAGCAATCTCAAATTTCAATCATCAAATGGTGGTTTGTGTATTCCTTGAAATTTCTTGTTTCCCTATTTTAATATACCACTGACGTTCAAATAAATTGTGAGGACGTGAGTTCTTAAATAAGTGCGGTGGCGAGAATAAAACTTTTGTAAGCAAACTCCAGTTTACATGCTTATTTAATAGAGATTGTATGGCGGCACTCAAAAATAAAATATATTATGTAATGCCGATGGCATTTTGATTATATACAATATTTTATGATGCAATAAAATAATGATTTACCCATTTAATAACTGAACAATGCTGGTTCGCTATTGTGAACACCTGACTCCGGAATTTGACAATTTGTACTCCTGACACACAGAATAATGTCGTTTCACGTTACAGTATATTCCGTGAAGCGATTTCAGAAGACATGAACATATTCTATGATGTTATATCAAACGCAAGTTTCCAGACTCATCTCAATTGGTCGCAGTTTTCCGGCTGAATCAGGGAGGTGTGAGCTTTGGTTCCATATTCGCACATTGGACTCTATCAAGAACCGAACGACCACCATTTGTGAAGCGCCTTACACACAGGGGAGCGTTTGAATATTTACATATGCTGGGCGGCACAAAGTATCAATCTCGCCTCTCCCATTTGCCGCATTCAGAGAAATCTTTAATTTGAACATATCATATATTCAGGTACAATCTAATACATCCAATTGACTCCACTAACCAAAATTATCTTTTACAAAGGCATTTGACATTGGCATGTTACACAGACAGTCCGATATTGGTTGACGATGATGGACCCAATAGCAACGATTCGTGCATTTGTTACAGCGCCATTTGTGGTCGTCCAAAACTGTCAAAGAATGAGATAGCATTAATGCAAACATTATATTATTTTCAAAAGCAGCAATGGAGTCAGTGAAGTTAACTGTATACATTAGATTGTATCTAATGACTTTTTATATTCAAATTAATGGAAAATCTGAACTCTGTAAATGGTAGAGGAAAAATTGATTGATCCTCTGTGCAAACCCAGCATTTTGTAGGTAAGCACACAGTGAGGTGAGTGACCGGTGTGATCTCAGAACGTTTCGGATAGCAGGTATTCGCTCCATTTTGAGATGCTTTCAAAAAATTTATAATTTGCTGTATCAAACGCTAGGATTATTTATTTATTAACTTTCCGTTTCTAAATGACCTGCATGTCTCTCGGTGTATCTCAGTTTGTGCGTATCTCTATCACGGTGCTTACTTTTGTATCTGAACGACTCATTTTCTAAATGTGGCTGTACCTTTGCCAGCAGTTTTCCCTTCCTCTCTGTTGGTATGTTTTTGTGTCTCTTGTGATGTGTGTTTCTCTCTGAACACGAGCGACATTCTCTGTCTGTCACTTTCGTTATCAGTGTTCTTGTGGCTTTCGCTTACCGTTGCGTTTCTTCTGCATTTCCGTTTGTGTATCTTTATGTATGTTTATCTCTCCCATTTTAGTTTGTCCAAATAACCCCCCCCCACCCACCCACCCACACCCCACCACCCATTCTCTGTGTCACTTTTCGGCAGCCAGTAGGTTGGTGGACAGCGAGTCAGGTTCAACATATTGTAGTCTATATTAATGTATATCTATGTCTGATCTTTTCTCTCTCTCTTTCAATCTAGTCAACCTATTGGCGATTGTGATCCTGGCTCGAGGGATGTGCGGTCTTTCCAAGTGCATCTCCATGTATCTGTTGGCCATGTAAATGGCTGATCTGACGGTGGTTATTGTCACGGTGATCTTTGCTCAGATTGTACTTCCGTACTTCAGAACTCCGTTCTTGCTCATCAATCCTGTGTGCCGGCTGCTAACTGTACTGGAATTTGTAACAAGGGAAACCTCTGTCTGGCTCACTATCGCTTTCACCTTTGATCGATATGTCGCCATCTGTTGGCAAAAACTCAAAGACAAATATTGCACAGAAAAAACAGCGGCTGCAGTGAAAGTGGGTTTGAGTGTTGTCTTCACTGTGAAAAAAATTCCCTGATATTTTGTATTTGAACATAGGTTCGTAATTGACAAGACACCCTGGGGATGCGAACACATACAAAGCTATCACGATTCACTCCCATGAATAGTGTTTGACTGGCTCGGCGTCATTATAACGCCAATTCTCCCTTATGTTCTGATTTTGCTGCTCAACGCCCTGACTATCAGCCACCTACTGGTTGGCAGTCGAGCCCACATGAGATTGCGGGCACACAGTGATGGGGACAGAACTAGAGGTGATAGTGATCCAGAGATGAAAAACAGGAGGAAATCCATCGTTTTACTCTTTGCTGTTTCTGCCAATTTTATATTATTATGGATAACATATCTTATATATTTCTTATACTGGAAGATTACAAACGACCATATGTTCTCGGGGTATAATGGTCCTACATTTATCATCTGGCGAACTGGCTTCATGTTGGAGTTGTTGAGCTGCTGTACAAACACGTTTATTTACGCTGTGACTCAGACTAAATTCAGAGAGGAGATTAAGAACGGGCTGACATTTCCATTTACTCTAATTGTGAGATTACTTCATTGACAAACTTTGCCAGTGATGTGTGTGTGTTTTTGTGACGAGATAGACACAGGGATGGGGTCCCTATCAGCCTGCCCGTTCCATCATCAAGTAGCACTTCATGTTGTCTTCTTGATGAATAAAAATGCTTCATGGAATATTCAGTGAAATGTATTGACTGTATCGTTGTGCGCAAAACAGCAGCCAATTGCACATAGTAGTGACTCACAGACAGTTATGGATCCAAAATATTTATTATTGTTTTCTTCGAGGTGTTTATTATGAATCATGTGGTATAAAGAAACTTGCCCAAATTTGTACCCGGCCTAGAATTGAACCGCGATCTCTCGCTTGTAAGGAGTTTGCTCTAACCACTGAGCTACAGGACTCCACACCTGTCAATGGATTGTCCCTGTTAGTGCTTGACTCTATACCACTACATGTGTCTGTGCAAGCAAAAAAAATTAGCTGGAGAGACAGAGAGAGTGTTAGCACCACATTTATGTGAGCGCGTAATCCTTTTTCTCAATGTGCATGTGAGAGAGATAGAGAGAGAGAGAGAGAAATAGAGAGAGCTGTAATATATGGCTTTGTAGAGTCCTGTAGCTCAGTAGATATAGCACTCGCCATAAAAGCGTGAGATCTGTGTCCGAATCCAGGCAGGTTAGCGCAAAAGTTTGGGAAAGTTTCCTTTAGACACACGTCGAATAATAATCACTAAAAAAAAAACTATAAGAAATTGGTCATTTCAATCAACGACTGTTTCTGAGGCACTGCTGTGCGCAATTGGATGCCTTGTATTGCCCACACCTATATCTTCATTTCACTTTACGGTATATTGTTTGAAGCGCTTGGAGACATAGTTTAGAAGATTCCAAAAGTTCGCTATCAAACGCAAAGATTATTCTTAGAAATTAAAAGTTCGTTCAGAATGAGCTAATGAGACTAAACACAGAAAGTAGAAATAGAATCTGGCAGTGGGTGACCGGATGCGGTTTTCCCTGTAAATTGCAGGCTTTGGGTTGACAACAAATATATTTTGCAAAGAACGCTTGCTCTGGTTTGAGTGTGATTTTGTGCGTGTAATACATTCGCTGTTTTGAAGGGTTGTACATTGTACAATGAGTTGTCAATATAACACAAGTACCTCACTTCTTACGCATGGGAATCATTTAACCTGTTCGATATTGTGACACTCACGAGTCTCCCATTCACTCTGGTTTGCTGGCCAACCTTCCGAGTGTCAGCAATATTTTCTTGGGTAGTCCATGACACAAATGATAGTGTGATTGCGGAGAATAAGATGGATATGAAGGTTTGAGTGAGTGAAAGTGTGCACAATTAGCTGACGCTTTTTCCCCACACAATCCACCGTCAATTGGTTTTAAAGTGTATTCCTTGAAGCGCTTTGAGACACCCTGATAAAGTTGTACGGCGCTATATCAAATCTATTGATTAATATTACAAATTACCCATTCCAAGAATAAACCATAGTGCTTTTCTGGTCATCGTTCCTCACACAACCCTCTCCACGTCGAGGCATAATGTTAAATCTTTCCTTACAGTTTCTAAAGCTATTCACATGCAACACACTTGGGAACTAATTAATTAATTAGTTCACAGTTTAATTTACTTGGTGATGTATAAACGTATAACAGTAACAAAATTGCATTAGTATACAGCTCATGGATAGAAGCCATGTGTTATATGTGGAATTACGAATTGATCGATTCTAAGCATTAGTATAATTAATAATAGGATCATTTTCCCGATTCCAAGAATGAGTCAATTTAACTCTCATCACTCCGATCTTCACACATCCCACCCCACACAAAGCGATCATTTTAACTCTGTCTTCAACAAGATTCGTAATCAACACACTGCGAAAATAATCAATACTTGGTTGACAGTTTTATTTACTTGGTGATGTACAAACGTGTAAAGCACAAACATTTTACACGTTAGATACATGTTGAGTAAGGCCTATTCAATAAACAATCGTTGTCACACGTTTCTAAAGGCATGTCATCCACACAATATGGAATCAGCTCTCTTCACAGTGAATCCTGTGAATCGCTTCAAATACATTTCTAAGGTATGAGATGAGACAAGCACTAGAATAACACAATGACTGTGGCAAAGTGCCTTTTATGTCAGGAGGACGACCAGAGGCGATGGACAGTTACTGCCTCAAAGCCGAGATGAAAACAGGTGGGGGGAGAGGGAAGGTGGGGACTCGGAGTTGCCGATGGGAACGTCGAAGAGGACAGTCTTGAGGCGAGACTTGCAGGAGGCCAGGGATCGGTAATGGACGGGGCGAAGCAGAGGGATTGGAGGATGGAGTTCCTGATGTTGGGGGCAAAGTGACTGAAGGCTCGGCCTCCAATGGCGGGGCGGGTAGGTGGGTCGGGGGACTGGCCTGCTGAGCTGAGGTGGCGGAAAGGTTGGTAAAGGGATAGCAGGACACGGATGTAGAGTAGGGCGAGTTTGGGCTGGGCTTCAAATGTGAGACACTGCATCAAACTCAAAAAATATTTTCAGCACAGGATCTTGGGGATGATTTATGAAAGACCTGGGAGGCCTTCGAGTAAAGTGCAATTTTAATAAGAATAATTCTTGCATATTTTATTTTTATTTGATAACGTCACTGACACATCCCCAAGCGCTTCATATTCTGTGATGAATGTAGAGCAGGTACATGTGGATTTACTGGGTAAATATATAAGAACATAAGAATCAGCAGCAGGAGGCCATTCGGCCCCTCGATCCTATCCCACCAATAAATAACATCCTCTCTGATATTCTAACCTAACTCCACCTGCCCCGCCTTATACCCGCAATCCTTTTATCCAAACTAAATATGTCAGTGTCATTCTTGAATGTGTTCAACGACTGAGCATCCACAGCTTTTTGGGTAGAGAACTTCAAAAATTCACTAACTTCTGAGTGAAGAAGTTTATTCACAACTCAGTGCGAAAGGGCTGACCCCTAAGTTTAAGACTTTGACCTCTGGTTATTGTTTCTCCAACCAGGGGAAACAATTTCCCACTGTCGTCTCTGGCATGCCCCTTACTAATCTTATACGAGTGCCTAAGATCACCACTCATTCTTCTATATTCGAGAGAATATAGGCCTAGTATATTCAACCTATCGTCATCGTTGAACTCCCCCATCGCGTGCATAAACCTAGCGAATCTACTGGTCTTCACATTCAATAATAATATTAGCTCTTTCCTTACAGTTTGTAAAATTATTCTCAAAGAATTAATTTACATTTAAATCTACTTGGTGATGTACAAACGTATAACAACAACAAAATTACACTCGTATAGAGTTCATTGATTGATGCCTTGAGTTATATGTGGAATAAAGAAGTTATCGATTGTAAGCATTATTATAAATTTTATTAATATTTTCTCCATTCCAAGAATGAGACATGTTACCTCTAATCACTCCGTTCTTCACACATCCAAACTCAAATGAAGCGATAATTTGAACACTGTCTACAAACGTGATTCGTAGTCAAATCAAATAATTCATTGACAGTTTAATTTGCTTGTTTTGTAGAAACGTGGAAAGCTCATACAATGAACTCTTGAGCTACATGTGGAATTGTGGCTATTCAATAAACCAGCATGACAACGCCTTTCCAGCTGCATGTCGTCCACACAATATGGAGTCAGTTCACTTCACTGTGTATCCCGTGAATCGCTTCCAATACATTTCGAAGGCAGGAGATGAGGCAACCACAACAATAGCAAAATTACAGTGGAAAAGCGCCTTTCCCGTCAGGAGGCCGTCCCAAAGCTAAGGACAGTTACTGCCTCAAAGCTGAGCTAAGGACAGGTGGAGATAGAGGAAAGGTGGGGATTCGGAGGTGCCGATGGGGACATCGAAGGGTGAGAGTCTTGAGTCGAGACATGGAAGAGGCTAGGGATGGGGGGGGACGGGGCGAGGCAAATTATTTTAATAATATTAATAACCCTTGCATATTTTATTGTGTTTGATAACGTCATCGATACGTCTCGAAGCGCTTCACAGACGCATGGATTTACTGGGTAAATATATAAGAACATAAGAATCAGGAGCTGGAGTAGGCCATTCGGCCACTCGAGCCTGCTCCGCCAATAAATACGCCTCTCCACAACCAGCTATAATTATACCTCTTTCATTCAGTTACAAACAACACACAGGGGAATTAGTTAACTCATTACTTAATTCACATTTTAATTTACTTGGTAATGTACAAACGTATAACAATAACAAAACTACACTTGTACGGAGCTCATACATTGAAGCCTTGCATTGCATGTGGAATTTTGACTTCATCGATTCTAAGCATTATTATTATTAATAGATATAGAGAATTCCATAAATTTGCTACTCTCTGAGTGAAGAGGTATTTTGGCAATCAGTGCAAAATGGCTGACCCCTAATTTGAAGACTGTGATGACCCCTGTTTATAATTTCTCCAACTCGGGGAACAATTCTGCCAAAGCCTGCTCTGTCATAGCCCTTTATAATCTTATATGCTAAGACAAGATCCCATCTCATTTTCGATATTCTAGAGAATATAGGCCTCGATTTCTCATCCTACCATCATACCTGAAACCCCTCATTCCATCAACCAACCTTGTGGTGCACCCCCTCTAAGGCGAGTATTTCATTTCTTAAATAAGGAGGATAAACCTGCATAAAATACACTAAGTGCGGTCTAAGGAAAGCCCTTTACAGTTCCAGCAAATCTTCCCAACTCCTATATTCCAACGCTATTGTAATGAACGTCAAACTTCCTCTTGCACAAAACACAAGCATCTGTATTCTTCTATGCATTAGTAAAACAATCTATCTTTTCTATTCTATGAAGGCAATGCACGGCCTTGCCTCCGCCTATCTCTCCGATCTGCTGTCTCCCTATCAGCCTTCCCATCTCCTCTTTTCAGCGGCTCTGGGCTGCTCCAGTGTCCCCACCCAAACTGCTCTACCATCGCTTGTCGGGCTATCAGTCTCTCTGCCCCCACACTTTGGAACTCCATCCTGCAATCCCTTCACCTCGCTTTCTCCCTTTCTTCCTTCAAGGCCGGTCTCAAGACCTTATTCCTCGATCGTGTCTCTGCTGCCTTCCTAACTTTCCACCATTCTCCTACTCTGCTTTCGCTTACCACTACACAGACCCTCAACACCTCCCAAATCCTACCACCCCCTGATTGGGTCCCGATCTAACTGTTCAGCGCCGTGTGACGTCCTCCCGACGTGAAAGGCGCTGTATCAATGGTT